>PVHP010000397.1:0-71588 GCA_004024765.1 Zapus hudsonius | reverse complement strand
ATAGTTAGTGTAGCAGAGAAGCCAAAGAAGTTTGACTTTAATGTAACTTAGTAGCAGATATAATTCCACATATGGCATATGTCTCCACTTATATCATGGTAAATATGTGCAGACCTAGTGTCACTGTCATTGTGTCTTGTCTATATGTCATGCACTATGTACCATGTCTAAAGGAACACCTAAGGAATAAACATGTTCCAACATTTATTGAGTTTGAAAAAATAATATCATGTAATGGACTAATTTCAGAGTACTATTTTGCTTTCATCACAAACTAAAATATTCTTTTGTAAAGAATTTTGAATTATTTGTATTCGATCATACAACTTTTTTGTGTCTACTTAAGTATTCATATGGCTATTCTATTGTAATTTTTAAAATAAAAATTTCCCAGAGATAAATGTTTTTAATATTGCTGATGGAAAGACATTATTATCATATCACTTAATAATCTAAGTGTATTAGCTTTTAAAATAGCCATTATATTTTAAAACACCACTACTGTATCGAAGAGATATTCTAATAATTAAAGTTCTAACTACAATGATAAGTACTTTGAGTTCAGCTACAATATGTGACATACATCCTTGCAAATAATTTCAAATATGAAACCAAATACAGAGATGCTTGCTAGGTTTGGTTTTTCTCTGTAGCCAATTCCACTTCCAAAGTCTACATCTGGGTTTCAATCTCCTCTGTGGCCTTTTCAAGCAGTCAGTAAACCTACACTTTAGGATATAGGTCTAGTAATACTAGTATGGTGACATTATAGCGAAGATAATTGCTAACTTATATTGAAAATTTGAAACAGATCTTTGTAAATTTTGTCATGGTTTTTCCTGCTTGACACCCCTCTGAATGTCCCTTCAATTATAAAACAACTAGATATTGGATAAAGTCTTTCTTTCTTTCTTTCTTTCTTTCTTTCTTTTCTTTCTTTCTCTTTCTCTCTTTCTCTTTTTCTTTCCCTTTCCCTTTCTATCTTTCTCTCTCTTTCTCTCTTTCTCTATTTCTCTTTCTCTTTCCTTTTCCCTTTCCCTTTCTCTTTTTCTCTTTCTCTCTTTCTCTCTCTTTCTTTCTTTTTCTTTCTCTTTCCCTTTCTCTTTCTTTCTTCCTTTCTTTCTTTCAATCTTTATTATGAGTAAGTATGTACATTGTATGAACAAATATTGAGGTGTCCCCATTTCCCTCCTCTCTGTCCCCTACCCCCTGGGGTCCTTACTCGGTGCACATACTAGATATGTCCATAGGTTAGGGGGTTATGAACTGCACCAGAGGTAGCCAGGTTTTTTCTTTTTAGTATTTGCAAGGGAACTGTAGGCTAGAAGAAATGTTCTCTTAAACCTCCCTTACTTAGAGAAACAATAGAGGAGCCCAACCAACCAATATTTGTAGACCAAATTTTTTTATTGTTTCCTCCATTGTCTCTTATTGTCTTCAGAAACATTGTCATCTACTTTATATTTATTCACCTAATTTCAGGGGGGGGGCTAATTTTACTGAGCAATCATTGTCCCTTGTGGAGAAAATATGGTCCTCTATTAAGGGAATGTTACAAATCACAGTCGTCAATATTCTTGCAAAACACTTTAATTCCACATTCCTGAGACAACTGTTATTATTAAGACAGGGAGTTAGGATCTGAATTCTTCATGGTCATCTCAATTGATGATATATTCATTTATACAGCAGCAAGTTTATCTTTTACTATGAAATCCCCAAGCATACTAAAGAGTAGAGACAGCGAAGTAATGAACTTCACCATCAGCAGCTATCACCTCACGGGCGATTTGCTTCCATCATTTCTACTTCTCATCTCCTCACCACCCAATTTATTTTGAAGTTGATCTCAAATATGAGAACATTCATATGTTAATAATATGGTAGGCAATTTTTAAAAAATTAAAACTTGTTATGTTTAACTGTGAAATGAAATGTATTTAAAAAATTGAACACATCTAGAAAGTCAGTATTTCCTTATTATCCTCAGGCAAGCAAAACCCATATTCAAATTGTCCCAGTGATCTTAAAATTAAATTTTTATCCTCTCTATTGCTTGAAGCCCAAGCTAAGGAAGGCCTACATACTTAGGTTGGCCATTGTGCCTCTTCTCTTCTAAACTGCAAGTTTATAATTTGTGTTTCTTTATTTACAGAGTAAACAGGAATGCTGAGGTCTGAGGGCTGTTCCATAGTTTGCTTCCCTGTGAAGTTCTTTAATAAGCTTCTTTGTCCTCTGTCTCACCTTTTACCAATTGGTAACTAAGAGTCTAAAAAATTGATCAAATTCATTAGGGGCAAGGTGAGAAAGATACTTGTTCCTTTTTTAGAATTTTTATTAGCATATGTTAATTATATAAAATAATTAGTTTCATTTTGACATCTTCATGCATGCACCTAGCATACTTGTTCTATCTTTTTGTGGTATTAGATGTTGATGTTCATTGCTTACATTCATCTACTCCAGAGAGTGCAAAATGCTAATATCACTTCATTTTTTTCCTTCATTAGCAGGAATGCTTCCATAAAGATTTTTTTACTTTGAGTTTCAATTTATATAAAAACATCAAGATGAATGTCTAATTTATTCCTTTCATTAATCATTTCTCAACTGATTAACACAGTTACTTAGCATCCTCCAAAGATGACCAATGTTTTTCCAGAACATTCTGAACTTGTCAGTGATGTGATCTTAACAAAAGTTGAGGTTGTAGCATAGGTCCTCATAGATATCAGGCAAACAAACTACTACTGAGCCATCCCTCCAGACTTCTTTTATTTTTTTTAGATAAATATACAAAAATTAATATAACTCTTAAACTTAATGCATATCCAGACCAATAGGTTTTAGTTTAATCATATACATCATCCATGTATACATCGTTCCTTATTTAACTACCAATTCCAATTTTTGTTATGCTGCTTCACTGACCTGCCTTGTACTGTAATCATTTTTAGTGAGTTCCTCTTAGCAGCAGAAATAGAAATATACATATCTTGGGTATCTGTGTGGATGTCTATATTACCATGGCAGAAAATTACTAGGAATTGTTCTTATTGTGTGATTTTTGTCTACAGTTAATTATAGTTCGATTCACTTCGTTTTTTTTTATCTTTTAATTTTTTGAGTTTAAAATGCCAGATGGACCAGAACAGTGTTTAAACTAGAGTGAATTATTTCCCATCATGCTACTTAATAACAAAGTGAGTTAAGGAAAATTTCCAATCTGGTTGTTGGGGGAAAAACCTACTTATTTCTAGTTCTGCAAGCATGCTGGGCAGTGCTCTATCTGTAAATTTTTCAATTGTTTCTTCCTCCAGCCTTGGAGTTCCAGAACAGCATTCTTTTCAATTCTCGAGGAAGCTCTGCAAATCTCAGAGGATCATTTCCTGTGCAGCTTCCTGCCCCTCCTCCCAGGTGCTCAAAAGTCGTCTTCTTCTGTGACCATATCATTCACCTTCTGGGGTTTTCAAACTCTTGGGGATCAATCAAGGTCTTTCATGTGATGGGTGACATCCCATGTCCTATAAGACATTGCTTCAAGCATTTGTCAATGTATTTTTTCCTTCCTTCCTTCCTTCCTTCCTTCCTTCCTTCCTTCCTTCCTTCCTTCCTTCCTTCCTTCCTTCCTTTCTTCCTTTCTTCCTTTCTTTCTTTCTTTCTTTCTTTCTTTCTTTCTTTCTTTCTTTCTTTCTTTCTTTCTTTCTTTCTTTCTTTCTTTCTTTCTTTCTTTCTTTCTTTCTTTCTTTCTTTCTTTCTTTCTTTCTTTCTTTCTTTCTTTCTTTCTTTTTGTTTAAAAGAGAAGGCTCATCTTGTTCCTGTCAGTCTGTCTTGACTATAAGAGGACATCTATCCAGTAGGTTTCAAAATGGTATATTTCATTAATCCAAGTAACAACTTAATATGAATCTTAATATTAAAGAAAAAATATAAAACATTCTGACCGAAGTGTGTGACTGTGTGTAAGATCCCTTTGATCCATTGCTTTAACATTTTGGGATGGATGCTGGAGAGTGAATCCATCTCTATGCTCTTGCCCACATGCAAAGAAAGAGGCTTTCCACTGAATGGCATCCTCAGCCCCCACCCCCACCCCCTGCTGTGGTGTTGAAGCTGCCAGTGCGGCTTCTAGTTCCTTGTTGCTGCTTTCCTTCCATCCAGCAATGCTGTTTCTGGCAGATGAAACATTTTTTTTTGTTTCTTTCATGTAATTCTTAGACAGATATTTTGACTTCTGACTACTTATTTAATAAACTTTTGAGAATACCATAGTGAATAATGAGACATGACCTGTTTCATTAAATAAATCTTACAATTTTATTTCCATATACAAATGTATATACTAATGTTCATAACAACATTGTCATAGCCAAACTCTGGAAATACTCAAATTTTGATCAATGGGTGAATAGTTGAACAGAATATGATACATCCATATTGTGGAATAATACTCAGCAATAAAGAATGATGAACTGTTATCATGGGCAACATTTTGGATGAATACCAAGGAAATTATGACAATTATCATGTATTATTGAATGAGTCCATTAACAGAAGATTTGCAGAGGTGGAGAGCATATTAGTAGTATCAAGGGTAAGGAAGATGGGATAGAAGTGAGCATATAATAAAATAGGAGAAGATGGATTAGAGATGAATATGAAACAGGACAGAAATCAGTACAAGGAGGCTAGTGTGAGGAATTTTGAAGCAGTTAAGCATTTGACTTGGACCATTCATCTCTCAAAATGATTAATATGATAAAACTGCATAGTGGAATGCATTCCTACATAAATACAAATAAACATACAAATGAATCGTGAAATCTGAACATGCTGTGTGGATTTTACCCAGGGTTAGTTGGGCTTGGATATTGTAATTTTGCAATGTGAACACTGGAAACAGACACAAAAATGAGCACAGAGCCCTACACATTTGTTTTCATATTAAAATTTTTAATTCCATCTACCTTTTAAACTATTTTTCTGGTTGATAAAGAGAACTAAGTTCCCAATTATAATAGATACTAATAATAGTTAATGAAAAGTAGTACAAATAATCCATGTGGCGAATACTGTCTAAGATAATTTTGTGTTGCTGTAACAAGATGCCTACTATCGGTTACCATGTAAAGTATTGCTATGTAATGCTTATTGGGTTCTTGACTTCAGTGGACAGAGTGTCCAAACAGGAAACATATGCCATCTTGCCAACACTGTAGAAAGACAGAAACAAAACTAGCTTGTCTGCAGAAGGGCACATGTGCTAGAAAGGAAGCCAGAACTCACTTCCATCAACCCTGACCTCTAGATGAGACAGCGTTAGTCCATACTTGATGTTGGTGTTCCCTGTGAAACAATTACTCAACCCTACAGTTGTTAGTTTACATGTCACTCTAGAGAGCAAACTTCCAGCATAGTTCTGAACTTTTGGGAAACTACATATTTTCAAACTCTAGTAAATTCCTTGATCTCATTACCAAATCAAAAGAGCATGTCTCAATTACTTTTGTCCCCTGTAACCTCTCCTTCATGTTATACTTCCAGATGAGGGGACTCTATTATCAAGATTGGACTAGCAGAATGGTTGAGATAGACTACCTAACACTAAAATCATGAGCCCTACTTATGAGTGCCTCAAAATACCTCAACCATATGAGGCACACATTTTATAAGAGAATACATAGAAAGTTAACAGGAGGCAGTGTTCTCACAATATGGTCAATTCTGAGCAAAGGTCCACTTTAAATTTGATTATCAATAAGTTTTAGATTGCACACAAAATAGAAGTCATGGGTGGCCCTACTCCTCCATCAGCATTGATGAGCCAAAGCGTTACTTTGATCTCTTAAGCAAAGCATTGGAACTTGAGGACGAATGCGTAGAGCCCATGAGCCTTGTACACGCTTTCTTACTGGTACTGTAGCTTATTTTAATTTGCTGACAGATTGTCATATATTTTGAGTTTTCTTGTTATAAAAGTTTTCTTTTTCTTCCTTAGAACTAAGCAGGAAATACATTATTTCTGAATGCTGGAAGAAATCTATACTTTGTTTTTGTTGGTATTAGTAGCAAACACTGGAAAAACTATTCAATAAGAATTTATTCTCTTATCTAATTTTGACAACTCAGTTGTATTGGAATTTTTATTAGGTTGTTTCTAAATTTCACAAACTCATGAATACAAAGCTTATGGCCAATAGATTAGAAATATTTCGATTCTCTTCTCTTTATGAAACCCACCCTCTCTTCCCCATGTCAGGAGAACCTGCTTTGCTACTTTGGGCTGAGAAGGATGATAAAGGATGATAATCTTTGCCTTTGTGTTGCTGGCCTATTCACAGGAGAAATGTCTGGAGGAGTTTTAAGCCTGACCAGGATCTCCTTTAGATAGAGTCATAATGTGTACATGAATAACTTTGTTCTGTGTCCTTCACCTTGGTCAGCGCATAGCCAGTTTCAGATGACTTGTATCTGGTTTGTGAGATTTACCACTTGGTTCTGGCTTTGAACTTGGGCTTTTATTTTGCTTTGTTTAAATTGATGAATTGGCAGGGTACAGACTCGTATTAAAAGGCACTGAATTTAACAGGATCCTAAGACATTTCCTCATTAAAATATGGCAAGTAGTACACACTTTTTCTTTCACTTTTTTATTAATTTTGATTTTCTGGAAAAAAGCTGGTTATTTGTGAGCATCATCCTTTAGAAGACTTCTATGTCTACACTGCCATCAGTGTAGCTGACTTTGTATAGTTCTTTCTTGTCTTCAAGTTGATGCAGGGCTGTGTGGCCCTGATTTTCATATGGCCGCATTTTTTTCTGTGCTCTCTCCCATCTCTGTCAATGTACCTAGGACAACTATTTCTGTTTTTATCTGTAGTTACTGCAGATATTCTTGGCTTCCCATAGCACCCCTCAAGTTCTACATTTTCCCTTCTACCTTAAGATTGGATCAGTGTTTGGATATATGCCATTATACCAGTAAATAATATGACAAATATTGTTTCTTGGTCATAAGTAAGAGTTCACAGGAAGCAGATTGCTTTCCAATTCATAGAATTGAAAAATAGGGAATCAACAAAAATATGGAAAGATTTTTATTTTGTAAATTTCCTCAATATTTTGGAAATAATAACTTTGGAATAAGAGCTGTATAGGCATCAAAATCATCTCTCCAGGAGGGAGGAAGGGAGGGAGGGAGAGAGAGAGAGAGAGAGAGAGAGAGAGAGAGGGAGAGAGAGAGAGAGAGAGAGAGAGAGAGAGAGAGAGAGAGAGAGAGAGAGAGAGAGAGAGAGAGAGGCCCCATCTGCCTCTTTCTTCTGCCTTCCCCTGCCTGTATCTGAGCTTAGATGAGGTCCGACACCACCTGTAGCAAAGTCTTTAAGTTCCTGAAATGCATCTAACAGAAGAAAATATATTTTTGAGCAGTTGGTGGTCCAGGTTCCACAGCTGGGTTCTCATATCACTGCCCACTCTCAGATAGGACCTCCATCATTCAGTAGATCTTCAAGGTCATAGCCAAGGAAAAAACTTTCTGAGGCTAGTTTGGCTCTATGGGCATTGAAATGATCCCTTATGTGGGGTTTTCTAGGATCCTTTTGCTATGTTTTCCTTCCCATTGAGGTTATTTCAAAACACAGATTAGATCTGATAATGACCCTACCTCCCTGCTTGTGGAATATTCTCCACAGTCCATTCTACTATGGTTTGGTTTGATATGTTATGACTTAGAGCTGCTTGTATGACTACAGCTTGTTCTACCTTTTACATGATTGGCCAATCTAGCTCAATAATCATTGGGTGACAGCTTGGGCAGTGTCTGCCATGCATTTGTGACAGCAAACATAAATACTGACTGGAATTGCTTGGTCCCATCATGCCTCACACTGGTGGGTATCTCAGGGAATGAACATATCGTGGGGCTTTCACACTCTCTCATTTGTTATTGAGCCCTTATTAGTTCCATAACTGTGGTAGTTTGAATAATGTCCCCCAATAGATACAAAAGTTTATTATAATTGTAAATTGTCTCCAGCCACTTCTGGCTGGAGGAGGTGTGTCACCTTGGCCAGATCCTAGGGTTCAGCCCTAAGGTGTTTCTGGGGTGGGTCTGGAATTCTAGCTATACATATGCAATGAGCAGTCTGAGTTCAAGCCTGGAGTTCCTCTTGTTTGCTAGAGGCCTGTGCTTGCTTGCTCGAAGTGCTGATGGTGGCTTTCTGTCTCTGCTTGCTTCTGTGAAAGAGAGCCAGTCTTTTCCTTAACTTCCCCTGGATCTGTTCAATAAATATTTTCCTCCCCCTAATTGTGCCTGGTTTGGAGATTCATCCCAGCAGTGTGTGACTGACTATGACAATAACCTTTTTTACTTTGTAAATTTTCATAGTGAAAACCATTAAAATAAGGTATTCAGCCAAGGTAAGTAACAAAAAGAAAAAAAGCGAAACAGAAACTAAGACCCTCCCAAATGTTCAGCTGTTGAGTTGTGTGAAGCGGGCTCACCCTTTCTGCCTGTCAGAGGCAAAAGGTGCCCTAGGCTGTGGTGTCCCTACTCAGATCAGAGAGCAGCAGTATATCCCAGTTATGGAGGGCCACACTCTTTTCTTTCCTAACCTTGGACCAGACCTGAGCAGACCACTGGGTGTCAAATGATTATGTTAAAATATTAGCACGTCCCCAAATTTCTGAATGTGAGTCTCATTTATTCTCTTCTTCACAGTGTATTTACACTAGCACAGTCCACAGGAGTGCAGTGGGACACACAAAACAGAATTTACTTTTTTTTAGTCTCCACAGTGACAAGACATGGGTAAAGTAATTGATATTTCTTTTCCATTCAATATATCAAAATATTATTTGATCAATAGCTAAAATAAAATTGTTAAAATTTTACATTGATTTGTATGAGTTTTTAAAGTCTAGTGAGGATTTTATCTACAGCACAGCTCAATTTGCATTAATCACATCACCACTGTTCAACAGCCACATGTGGGCAAGGACGGTTGTACTGGACCTTAGACAATATGGTGGAGGTAAGGAATGCGACTTGTGTTTGTTGTATTAACCTCGGTACACTTTCAATCACAAACTTTCTTAGCTACAATTAATGTTACGAGCCACGAAAGGAAATTTCTTCATACTGGGTGACCATTAACTCACATATTATCATTTTATATCACCCAAAGAATTTTGTTAAGAAGAGAAAATAGATCAAGTCATTTTCACAAGCGTGAGTAACCTATTCTGGAATATACTGAATCCTTATTTTCATTTCCCCTGTCAGTAGCAAACGCTGACGTTCTCAAGCTGTCTTCATGACAACTCCTTTCTTCCATCATTTCACTAGCTTTCTTTCCTGAAGTTTCAATGGAATGTAGTTTGGGATTTCCCAGTGATATTCACGACTTAGTGCTCATTAACTGCTTAATTAGGCCATTGTTGAGGACTCAAACTTGGGGCAGTTGTCCCTTCTGTGCCTTCCACGAAGTAGAATTGAGTAATGTTTGGTGAGTGAAAAAGTATCTTCTCCTCTTAGTTAAGGTCTGCAAAGAAAGAGCATAATTTTTACTGCTTTAGTGGATTTTTAATTTTCAGACAGTGTGTTACTCAGTTTGTGTTTAATCACTTCTTGTTGACTGGACCCAGGGTTATAATTGGACATCCTAGTCTTAATTCAAACTATTTTTATCACACAAAAATGAAACCAAACCCATAATTTTCCTCTCTCTCTCTCTCTCTCTCTCTCTCTCTCTCTCTCTCTCTCTCTCTCTGCCTCTGTCTCTCCCCCTGACCCCAATCCATCTTACTTATTTCCAAAGTTATTTATGAGGAAAATGAAGGAATTAATGAAGAAAGTTTCACTACATATACTTAGTACAATAAAGTATTTAATTTTGGTCAGAAATAAAAGTAATCATAGGTCTAAAAACCTATCAATCATGAAAGAATCTAGTTCATGGATATCTGATATCTTTTTTTAGTAAAAAAATTGAGCATGCCTGACACATTGTGTTGTGCATGGGGTAAAAATACATGATCTCAAAGATGCTCAAATGTTGCTAGGAAGACCTGTCAGATCATAGAAAGGCCCCTATAAAGCGTTGTAAATTTATAGAAAGATCCACATGCGAAAAAGTTTTAGTAAAGTCCAATTTTATCTTCTTTCCCTTTTTATAATGATGTCTAGCATGTATTTTTAGCATAACTGTGTAGATCACAGTTTGTTTTTCAAGTTATGTCATTTAGCATTTATAATATTTTATTTATTTTTCTTGATTGATTAATCACAGTTCAATTACCTTACCATGCGAGAACAGATTTTACAGATTTTGACATAAGATTAAACAGCATAAAGCATAACTAATGTGGTTTCAATTGCATGCTATGTATTAAAGCATAAAATTTAAACACACACTTCCTCGGGAATTTTTGCAGTTGCACTGCATTAGAAAGCTTCCATTACTGGAAGCATCCCCATCTCCTATAGTAGGGAGGGGCAAGGATTTAATAATTGAGGTTATTATGCAAGAGTGTCCTGACATAACTGATTGACTTCAGTGATGTGCCCTGAGAGTTCAAATTCAAGGTGTGTGCTTATTTCAGTCAGCTTATTCTGAATGTTTAAATAAGAAATCCTATTTCTGGGTATTCTGAATAACTCGTTGTACATTTATTCCTAATAGTGAGCATTTGGACTAATGATGGATTACTAATGAGCATGTAAATGTACCACCTGATTACATTAATATATGATCTTCCATGACGAGGTCTGAAATGAACATTCCTAATATGTATTTCTTTTCCCCAAATGGCAGTTTGGTGTATACCGAGCAGGACTGAGACAAGGGTGTTTTTCTTAAGAGCCCCTGATTTAGTCAATTATCAAAAATCACATTATAATAAATGCTGTTCTAAGAATTTTGATTAACCTTTAAATAAATGTTACTTTGCAAAAAAAATCTGCCAAATGTGTTAATGATAAATTGTGAAGTGGTAGTAATTGCAAGTGTGGCTTTATAGATAATATAGTTAATTGATATCACCCTCTCAAACATACATAGCACATCAGCTGCTGTGAGCCTGGGTTGATAGTAATGGTGTCTGTGGCAGTTTTGATGCACTGAGGATGACATGAGCCAAATAGAAGCTCAGAGTGCCTTCCCAGGGTCATTCTCTCATGGACATCTGATGCCCATGGCCAAGTAAATTTTTAATGACACATAGTCACTGCACACCTTTCAGCCTTCAGGAGAGGTAAGTGTACATTGATCTGTCCTAATTAGCCTTGCAGAGCACTTCAGACATCCCTGCAGGAACACTATTATTTAATAAAATGAGAGCTGATTTTTTTTTCTTCTTTTTCACAAGCTCAGCACTGGCTTCTTGGATGACTGTTTTGTTTTGTACTTTTTTTTTTTTTTGATTCAGGACTCATGCCTCATGTCCATCCTTGTCTTTGTCTGACAATGTAGCATTAATGCAATTGCATAAAATGTAAGCAAAATTAAGGAATGGGTTGATTATGAACATTCACTGCTATTAAAAGAAGCCCATAGAGGGCCCATATCCATTCTTTCCCTAATGTATAGGGTGCTGAGTACATAAAATTGTTGGAAAGACATTAAGGATATACAGGCAAATCTGTTGAGGTGTGCAGTGGGAAGCTTTTGTGATTGGCAGTTAAGTTGGCTCTGGGAAACCCGAGTTTAAAAAACAGTTTACAGTTGCTCAAGACTAGTGCATTTACAGGAGAGTATCTACTCATTTCTTGAGTTTAATTTTCATCTGTCTTTGGGGTCTAGGATGAAGAATCCTGATTCTGTTCATCTTTATAATAAACCAAGTATTATTTTCAATTTTTTATTGTCCATAATGAGTTACACTATTTAGTGGGCAAGCATAGAGTTGTTATCCCCAATTCCACAATGCCTCCCTCCATCCCCAATTAACTGGATATCTTCATCCATGGGTCATCTGGATCAGTCCTTGTAACAGGGGACCATGGATAGCCTAGTATTCAGCCAGGTTCTCCTGGCCCTAGTATGTTGTTACTGAGGGGTGCCATTCCTCTGGATAGTCTCCTCCACCACAGCTCTCACAATCTTTCTGGCCCCTCTTCCACTCAGTTCCTTGAGTCGTGGTGGATGAGTATTAAGGCTGCTTTAATGTTGTGAGCTTAGGGGGTCTTTGTGTCAAAAATTGTTGGTTTCTGTCTCCCTGGTTTATCCTGTGTTGATTTAATGGCTGTGGCTGTGGGCCCCTTGTTCATCCCGTCATTCTCTGCGGGGTTCCATTTGGATCCTCCACGATATGACTGTGGTGGGTCCTCTCTTGCCAGGATCTCAGCTATTGGCCTATGGTCGGATGGTCGGGTTAGATGGGCCCCAGCTCTCTCGCTGCATCCTGAAAAATACAAACACAATCTCCATCAGAGAGTGAGATCAGTGTAAGTTAACAGATATACACAATTCTGGATTACCTAGATTCTATTTTTAGTAGCCTCCCCGTCATTCGCTCCCATAGTGCATCTTGTCTTGGGAGTCCAAGAGTATGGGATCCGGTGCCTATTGCCCTGAGTCCCAAGTTCCAGTCAAGGGTTCCCCCTCACTAATTGGAAAATTTGGCTGAATTTGAAAGCTATTGATTGTCTCCCCCTGGCCCAGGCTCCTCCATTACACAAGTGCTCCTTTCTTGGTTCACTGTTCTCTCCCCATAGGAAGTGTGGTCAGCCTACTCATGGCCGCAGATTGTGTTTCATGTCAGTGGTCTCTGTTAACTCCAGCTGTCATTGATTAGTTTCCCCTATTGTTTTCAATTTATAACAGACTATGTAAGGAGAGTAACTTCTAATAACATGCTTATTAGAATTGTGAAGTCCTTTAGTTACAAGTGGATATGGAACAGGTGGTGGTAAATTCTATCTCACTGATCACATCTAGAACCAGATCTCCTGGGGAATACACGTGTGCCTTGATGGACTTAGGTCCCTGGGCCCTGGGTGGATAAGCTCTCACTAGAACTGTTTGTCTAGCTATTCATGACAATATCTCGATTTGCCCAGATTTACTTGGAATTCACAAATGCCCACTCTGCCTGCTTTACAATACAGAGTATTGTAAAACCAGATATTGAAACCTTTGTATATTACAAACCTCTTTAGGCATTATAGCACTGTTCAAATAAGATTATTGGACTTTAGTGAGCTGAGTTTTAGCAGACCTTTCTGGAGAGCAGGTTTGGAAGTGGGATGATGGTTAGGGAGATAAGAAGACTGCAACACTGGAGAGGGACATGGGCAGTAGGTAAAATTGAAGACACTGAAGGAGGCTTAGAATAGATCAGGACAAGATTTAATTTCTTTCCAAAATAGGAAAATATTTTAAAAATAAAAGGTAGACTTTTAAAAAATATTTTATTTATTCATTTTCAAGCAGAGAGATAGAGATAGATAGATAGATAGATAGATAGAGAGAGAGAGAGAACTAGGGCCAGCACCTTGTGGGTCTGGCTTATGTGGGTCCTGGGGAATTGAACCCAGGGCCTTAGGCACTAGAGGCAAGTGCCTTAACCGCTGAGCCATCTCTCCAGCCCAAAAGGTAGACTTTTTAAAATGTAGCTTTAAGGCATCTTTGACAATATTGCTTGAAAAACTGTATTGATCTTCAGTTTTGTTTAATGGTAAATTTGACTATTTCACTGTTATATATATTCTTTGAATTTTTTTCATGTATTCATGAAACATTTGTCAATAAACTAGTGTTCAATTAGTGTGTTTGCCACTGAAGAAGAAAAGGCACGTTTCTAACCATAATGTTATTACTTACTATATTTTTGTCTACAAGTGACAGAAAGCACAATGTTGTCTGGGTAAAAGGAAATGTGTTGGCTTACTCCATGTGAAGTCCATTTGTGAGGTGGAATTTGGGATCATTGTAATCCAGGGGTTCTTTCACTGTGTTTGATGATCAGATTCATCATTTATCAGTGGCTGGTGTGAAGATGACCATCAAATGAAAGAGGTTTCCAGGAAGAGCTAGAAAACTTTTCCAGAAGATTCAAAGACTTATTGTTTATATTTTGATAATCTAAGAGAACATCACAGGAAATACAACAGTTGGTGATGCACGCATCTATGTGACCATTCACATGGAAGAGACATCTCCTCCAGACTAGGGCAGGTGGAAGATCAGGGACAGATTCTGTAAAGAGATACTGATTTAACAAAATCTTTCTGTAATCTCATAATTCTCTGTACTTACCCCATTTTCACTCTCACTACACTTGATACTTGTTCAGTCTTCTCCTTATTGTGTTTGACTGGATTCTGTTGGTCCATGCCTGTTTAATTATTCTCTTTATTTTCATGTCAATGATAGTGTTTGGAGCTTTGTAAATGGTTAATACATATACAATAAATGTATAAAGAAGTGAGTGATTTATTGTTATTTTTAATTGTCATCACCTGGGTCTGGTAATGGGGGAATGATGATGACTTCCAATGGCACTGATTAGACTACTTAGTAAATGTAGGCGGTAAACCTGAGCCCTTAAGGGTTCTTTGATTCTCTCATTAGAGTTTATGGCTCTGATCTAACCAACTATTTTGAATGACATTTTCTCAAGAATAATTATTCCCATACACTGTATAATCCTCATAGTATGAACAAACTTCAAAAGTAACAAATACTTATATTTGCTAAATGAGTTAATTTTTGTTTCGGGAGACTGAGTCGGTGCCTTTAAAGGGTCAATGCCCTATGAATAAAATTTTAGCTTAAGCTATTTTCTAATTTTTTTTTGGTTTTATGATTTTTGAAAATTTTAAGTGAATAATATATTGTGGATTTTATTGACATTAGTAATGAAAGCGATGGAGTAATGAAAAGATAGTTTTGGATAGAGTTGTAACAGATGCTGCGGCTGCTGCTGTCATCATGGTTGTAACTTCAAAATGTAATGCATGAAGAGTATTTAACATTTGAAACCTTTAAGTTGAAAAAAAATGTAATCATGGAAGAAAATATGGTTGTTTCATGACAAAATTCAACCCACAATTTCCTTTATGGTTTTTAGGTGTTTTTCTAGTATTACATAATTGTTGTGTCTAAACAAATATATTTTTATTTATTTTTCACAAGCAGAGAGAAATGGATAGAAAGACATAGATTAAATCAGACAGTGGGAATGCCAGACCCTGCAGCCACTGCAAAGGAACTCCAGATCCATGCACCACTTTGTGCATTTTGCTTTATGATGTTACTGGGGAATCGAACTGGGGTCATTAAGCTTTGCAGGCAAGCACCTTAACCACAGAGCCAGCTCTCCAGCCCCTACTTGTATCTTAAAACTCTTTGAGGAATGTCTGCAGTGTATTTTTTACAAGTCTGTCTCATGTAGCTTCCTAAGCCCTAATTTATTTACCATTTCAAATCTCTTATGGCATCCGTTGCACTATTATTTAGAGTGAATAGTTTTAGTGAAACTTCTTTTGTAGTGAGACTTAATTTTTAGCATATCTAACTTTCTTTTTTATTTTTTATTTTTAAAAATATTTTATTTATTCATTTTCAAGCAGAGAGAGAGAGAGAGAGAGAGAGAGAGAGAGAGAGAGAGAGAGAGAGAGAGAGAGAGTGCACCAGGGCCACCACCTTGTGGGTCTGGCTTACATGGGTCCTGGGGAATTGAACCCGGGGCCTTAGACACTGGAGGCAAGTGCCTTAACCCCTGAGCCATCTCTCCAGCCCTTAGCATATCTAACTTTCTTTGAGTTGTAAAAATATTTAAGGTGAATATCATGTTTTTCCTCATTCTAATATCCCTGCACTGTTTCTATAATATACATGAGACATTTCCCACAGTTAAATATATTGGATTCCCAAAGCCGCACACAGAGTTCAAGCTAAAGGTTTTGCCTCTTGGAAAAAAAATTAATGGGACATTATAGACATGATAGTTATATGAATTACAAAAGATGATAGTACTTAATTTTTTCATCTATTGTTGTCACCGAGGGTAATTATTTTCCTTTCTATATAGCACTATCACTCCCATAATCAGATTGTTATTATATCAAAAGTTAACTTATTAAAGTTTGGATTCTGCATTAATATGTAAGAAATGGCAAGATCTTTATAATTAACTGAATCTCAAGGACTTCTTCTGGATTCCATATAATCGTGGTATGGGATAGTCAGGAGACATAAGTAATTCTTTAAGGGAAGAAAGTGAATGAATTACTTGAATGGCTGAGAAGTTGCTTGTCTGGGACATCTCAAGCCCCCCACGCTTCCAAAGGAAAAGGAATTCACCTTCAATAAGCTTTATGGAGCTTCTGCTGTTTGGAGTAGAACCAATTGACTGGAAAAAATCTTTGCTTTTCCTTACAAAGAAAGAGACTTGAGATTTGTGACTGTAAATGGCTTTCTTGGAGCCATGCATGATGAACTGCTCGCAGCAGAGGCTGGACTAGTGCTGGTGAGTTCTGATTTTCTGTAGAAGGTACTTTAGCATAACTGTTCCCCTCACAGGCTCTTCAATCTCACTGAAGCTGCACCTGATGTGACAAGACAACTTATTTACCTGAATTCATTAAAAATAATAATACACTGGTTTTGTAGATTTATAGGATAGAGATGCATTAGAGAGCTAGTGATGCCCTCAAAACACTAAGTAAAGGTACCTTTGAAATTTAAGGAAACAGGCAAACTTCTTTAGGAATCTTTGCTTATGGAAGTTCACCAGAAGCCCCGGCTGGCTGGCTGGCTTCTCTCATTAGAAAAGCATGGTGAGGTTGCTCCTTGAGAGGCGGCGGTGGTGCTTTTCCTCCCCGTGAGCTCAGGAGATTGGCATTGCTCTGCGGTAGTGTCACGGCCTGCAGTCATTTAATGCCTCTTCTGGTGAGGCCAGGATTCCACGCCCAAGTGCATTTAGTAGGTCAGTACAGTAATTTTAAATGTCTTTCTTTCAATCTTTTGCCATCTTCAATTATACCTTTCCACCCTGCTATTTGTGTAATTTTCTTCTGTCTGAAGTCTCTGTACTGTTGTTCTCCATGGCACAGCATGACAAATTACCCATCAAGCCATATCTTTTCAGCCCAGAAATGTGCAATAACACAGAGTCATGGCATTATCGCATGTTGTGCACTTTATTTCCTCACAGTTCATTCAAGTGTGTCACTTTATTTTCCTGGCTTCCTTTTGTCATCATGGAGATTAACCGTTTTATCCTTCCTAAACTTTAGAAACAATTAGCATTTCATGAGAGTGGGAGCTGAGAGCGAATGCTTGCTCAGTTCTATGTAGGCTGTACTTTTCATATTATCAGTAGCAAAATTAAATCCATGAATCCTGAGTTCTTTAAAAGGAGAGACTTTAGAGGTTATTATACAGCTGAGTAACCCTAAGTCTGGACAACAGAATTATTTGAGTCTGTGGCCACCAAACACATTAACTGTAAGAAACCCTTTAGTCTGACAGTGAGTTTCCAATTCTTCTGTCCTCCAGGGAATTAAAAACAAAACAAAACAACCACCAAAAACTCTCAGGGACTCATGTGTTCTGTACACAAAACATCTTTTCCAGTCTTAGTGTTGGATAAATACCAATAGGTTACAGTGTGTGATTAGATACAGTAGACATTGCAATAACATGTTAGAAAATCAATTGGTATTGATGATCTAATCAGCAGGACTGCAGCTGAGATGCAGACACACCACTGGAAACGATGATTAAGATCATTTTCAAAAGCATTTATAAAACCCCATGATGTTTAGATCACTGTTGAAATAGATGGTGGTTTTGCTCAGATAGTAAATGAGTTGAATAGCTAGTGATACTTCTAAGATTTCTCTGTTTTAATTCATCTGCTGTCTTATGGCAATATCTTCTATATGCAAAATTTATTATTTCCTTAAATTGCATAAGTATAGCACATATAGCACAGTGGCTGTTGGTAAACAAAAAGTTCAAAACTCTTTTGCCATAATCAATTTATAGGCTGCCAAACAGTAAGTATAAGAAGGTCCGAGAAAGGCCTTTAAAATTCAGCTTTAGTCTGAAAACTCATCTCATGTAGAGATGGAGAGCAGAAGAACTAGGAAGAGACAGACAAAAAGAATGTGGAGGAGAAGAAATAAAAAACATGGGCCATGAATTTGAAATCATAAGCAAGAGGAAAGATAGAATCATTATATGACAATGAAGGTTTTCACGATTTAAAGAAACAGGTTTATAAAATTATGAGTTAGAATTTTTTATTCATGAGCAAGTAATTAGCTAAGAATATTTGTTAAAAAATTTTTAGGAAAATAAAAGCTGTAAAGAGATGTGCGCTTGATAATGTGGTTATGTACATAAAATTAATTTTATATTAGATAGATACATATTTTCTTATGAGCATCTTTATGTTGCACTGTAAATATACAAATTGAACAATTTAACTATTTTATAAAGAGGAAGATGTTTAAAATGAATCTCAGAAGAGAGATCTTTTTTTTAAAATCTCTATATATCTTTTATACACAGGTAAGTGATAGTTTAGAGCTATCTAATCACAAGAAGAAGATGGGAGATAGCCAAAACCACGGAACATGAGTATATTTTGGAGACTTACAGAAAAGGCAAGCTGGAAACTGATGATGGTAAATTGTTATAGAGAGGAAGAAAAGACTGATTGTAAACCTTTGACAGTAACTTTTAAACCATAAAATACATCAAGGTTTATTATATGTGATTTTAATTAGCAGTCAACAGCACAATTTTTTCTTAGAAACGTAAAATATAGGAATTTGGGAGAATGAAAGAGAAAATAGTAACAAAATGATAAATTGTAGAGAACATGATAAGTTTCACACTTTTAGATGTATTTTCACATGTGATGCAAACTGTCTTCAGATCAAATAGGACAGGTATTACTACAATCCTTGAATAAGTATATAAAATGTGCCTTAATAGAAAGGAGGCTTAACTAAAGTTGCCAAAGCAAGTGGACAAATTAGTACCAAATTATGATCTCTAGGATTCTAATGAAACTAGCCATCCAAGGCTATGGAGCAAAAAAAAAATGAGCCTAGAACTATTTGAAAAAATATTCACACCAGATTTCAATGATGTAACACAAAGAAAATGGAATGCAAAATATGCCATTACTAGTTTTTAAATATTAATTGCATTACATTATCTATCTGTTGGGTTAAATAATATATATTGCTGAAATTAATTTCATCTGTTTCCATTTTCTTTTTAATATGACTAGTAGAAACTTACTTTTTTGGCTTGCATTTATAGTGTATATTACATTTCTATAGCTATTCTGGACACATGATCAATTTATTTTACAGAAATACTATAAATAAAAGGAAAAAAAGGGGAGATCTGGGTGCTAGAGTTTGAAGAGAAGCATTTGACTTTCTGTATAAGTGTGTGTCTTAGATTTCTTTCATTTGTGATTCCATTAATTTAAAAAACACATTAAATACCTAGTATTTATGAGGGTGGTTCTCAGTATTATGTTGAGGCAATCCTTAAGGATCATGCAAAAAGAGTTCACTAACCAGGTCTATCTGGAAGGAAGCATAGAAAAGAAAGATCCTCTCATTAGACTTTGACAAATCTGTTCTAAATAAAGCATAACTAGTATAGATGTGGAGTTTTGGTTTGGCTCATATCTCCTATCAGGCATCCAATGCCATTTTGCATATATGCATGGTCTGTTAAGCAAGCTTTCCAAGATGACTCCACCCACATGGAGGAGGACCTTGGCTAAGGACAGTAGCAAAGCACATTAAGGAAGAGTGGCATGGGGCTGAAGAGATTGCTCAGTGGTTAAGGTGCTTGCCAGCAAAACCTAACAGCCCAGGTTCAATTCCCCAGTCCCCATATAAAGCCAGATGCACAGTGATGCATATATGTGGAGCTTGCTTGCAAAAGCTGGAGGCCCTGGCATGCTCACTCACTATCTGTCTCTCTTCTGCTCTTTCTGCTTTTACAAGAGGTGCACTACAGATAGGAATGATTTCATTGGTCATTGCTTTGAAGGAAAATTGGGCACTGGGGTGGGTGTAGCTTACTGCAATCTCTGCCCGCCTCTTCTGAGGGAGTCTCACTGTAGCACTCACCTGGAACTCACTCTGTAGCCAAGCTTGGCTTCAAACTCAAGAGATCCTCCTACCTCAGCCTCCAGAATGCAAGTCCTGAGATGAAAGGCATGAGCCACCATCCCTGGCTTCAGAACTGCTTGATGGAAATACAACCTAACTCTTAAGGACATGACTGAACCAACTGTTGCCATTAGAACAGTGCTGACCACTACTGCAGATTCAAGTCTCAAATTTTCACAGTAGCCATTTCTACATTTAAAAAGCAACGAAGGACATTTGAAGAACTGTGTGTATTTTTTTTTTCAAGATTGGAGCCAAAAGGTGGCGAGGAAGGGGGGGCACACAGTTGGGTGATATATGAAATCAAATTCCATTTGCAAAACTCTAGTTCTGTTTGAAGTGTGTCATTTTGAAATTAATAACTGCTTTCCTTTAGTGCAGTCTGTAAAGAAACCCAATGAACGTCTGCACAGTTCTCCTTCCTTCCAGTTACATGGAAATTCACTACTGTTGCTGACAAACAAAATGCCACAAGATTTGTCATACAAATCACATTATAAGAGGTTCCAAAAACTTGACAACGTTGACAGTTGTTTTCAGCAAATGGCTGCTTTCCTCTGTACTGTCAATGTTGATGTCCTTGAGCACATGGAAAAGAGCAATGTGATTAAGGCGAGCTTGTCCACGCTATATCTGAGCCAAGTTTTCCGTCTCCGCGTGGCACTGAAAGATTGCTCAGCTGTTGCAGATAAGGCAGGAATAGCTAGCAGATTTCTGCCATTTAAAGAAAAAAAAAACATTCTCTGGGCGTGCATTTCTGTAGGAATTTACCAACATCTGCTGCTGACCTAAAGTTTTCTATAGAAGTAGCATATTTAATTTGTATAAGGAATTCACAATTATATTAGTCAAAATCCATTTCCTTACAAAATAATAAAATCTGTTCACTAAAAGGAGATTGGTTGAAATGGCAAATCATTTCTATTCTTCAAGGCTGTCGTTGGAATTTCAGGCCTTATACTTTTTGGCCATTCCTAAATTTATTTTCTGCATGTTCTCTAAATTATATTTCACAAGAGAAACTTTTTAGAAAGAAGAATAAAGAGCTTGGAGATTTGGGTGATTCCACAGAAGGCCTACACTTCACACATATCTTTTTTTTTTATAGGCTCTCTGAAAATGTTTGATTTTTGGAAGCTAATTTATTCTGGATGAATTTTGTAGTTGAATTTTAGTGTGATTTAAAATTGTCATATGTGCTATCCTTAAAAGAACATGCAGGATTCGGGTATTTCCTGTTGTCAAGGTAACTTTAGTAGTCTTTAATTCCTTTGAGTTTGGACAACAGCTTTGCCACTATTCTATTTATCAAAGCTCATTTTTGAAATTTATTTCCTGTCTGTCTTAGTCTTTGTTACCTTTGTAATATGAGTATTCTTCAGGTAAAAATACAGAACTTAAGAGAGTCCTGAGAAGCTAAACCTGCCTTGTGGTAATGCAGTTGTTATTTGCTTCATCTATTCTTACTCCTGGTCACCTTCTGGTACAGCTGTGTGCATTAACTGTCTGGCTTGCCTTTGAAAATCTCAAGCTACATTCTTGGGAACAGTTGTTTCTTGTTGGTTGAAATTCTCGGTGGCACTTTTTTCCATTCACAGGAGCCAACAGCCTCCATAGCAGACACATAGTTTCCAAGAACTTGGGCATAGTTCATGATTATTGAATCTCAAAAATTTCTTGTAGGAATTGGAATACCATGAACAGTTTCTTAAACCTTTGTGCTGTGAGTTACAGTTAAAAAAACTATATGAATACACAGTAGATTGAAATTATCAAAACTAATTAAAAATGCATTTATTTTTGAAACAAGTGGAGAGGCCTTATTTAAAAACTGACTCATACAGAATATGCCCAATGACCAAAGGCAAATAATTAATTAGCTTAAAAGAATTCTTTTAGAAAAAAATAAGATGAAAAGAGTAAGTGAATGACTTCCATGTAGCTTTTGTCAAGCACTCTGTATTGTCTAATCTAGATTCACGTTTTTCTGTGCACTCCTTTAGGTTGTACTAAAAATATAGCAATTGAAAGTTCATATTGTAGGTCCCAAATTACTGCCTTTCAGATCCATTGAGACATCTAAAAAATGGGTCAAGGTAACAATGCATAATTTGATAAGTTAACAAAAGTTGCTAAGGAAAATAAAATGAAAGTCAATATAATTTTGATAACCTTTAACACCTGTCTTATTTTCATTGTCAACTATACATTTTGGAAAGCAAAAATCCTTGTAGAATATTAGAAATAACAAGCATCTTTGTTTTTATGTATCTGGGGGGGAAGAAAGGAGAAATTTCCTGTAAGATGTTCAGAACCTCTGATTATGCAACTGATTTTTGACTGATTTTTGAAAGCAAGTGGCTTCTAAAAACAAAGAATCAGAATAAATATGGATCAGCAGAATGTGTGTCAATAGAGGAGAGCATGCAGGCAGGAAAAACAGGCATAGGCTGTGTTTTTTACTGCTAATTTTCATTTCATATTTTTTAATTTTGTAAAGTTTCAGTGCCTCTGTCAGACTTTATATCAGCTTAAAAAGAATCAAATAGATAATTTATGAGATTTATCACCATATTATTCTTGGTATTGTTTTTGTGCTCACTTCTGAAAGTGTCATGTCTGCCTGGATCTCAGATTTTTCTGTCAGTACCTTCAATCATTTATAGATAGGTCATTGAAAGACAAAAGCAGAGTATAGGAAAATAAACATTATCTGTACCTCTTGTTTAAGAAGGAATGCCTTTCTATGATTGTAGAGTTGTTATAATCAAGCTTTTCAGTAAACACTTCCAATTTATCCACTGACATAATAACTGTCAAGAAGTGAGTATAAGTCATCTTTTGTGAATATCAGAAATGTATTATAGAACTAGTTCAAACAATTTCATTTTCCACTATCTTATCACTCTATGAGGCTATGAAACTCCTATTTTTAAGGTAAGTAGAAAGTGTGAGTGCTTTTCATTTGCTTCTGAACTTTCTCATGATACTGAGAATTCATGAGACAAAAGTGATGTCATCACTCATGCTATAAATTTTTATATGAAGTTTTTATCATTTTTCTGAGATTTGTAAGATGAAAATTTTTTTACTGAATATTTCTAGAACTGGGAAATAATTTCCTGATTGACTGCATTCTATGTCATTTGGTGTGCTGGAAAGCATTAGCTTTTGGGAGTAAAATTTGGTGTAAAATGCATGGCTTTCCATGACTTCAGTGACTTGGACATTTTCTTTACACTGCTTCAGTTCCCCAGAAGCAGTGGTCTAGGTCCACTCATCGACTCTGGGGACTTGGAAAGGGTGTGATGGTAATTAAGAGCACTAAAAGCTCTAAAAAGTGTGTGTGTGTGTGTGTGTGTGTGTGTGTGTGTGTGTGTATTGGTTTATCAAATATGATTCAGAAGCTACAATGGGGCTGAAATTCTCACCCATAGGATAGAGTCAAGATTCCTTGATAGATCCTCAAGCAGGATCCATCTTTCACACTCTTCCACAACAGTACATCATGAATACCCCAGGGATGAATTACTATCTGCTATGTTCTGCTTATAGCTGAAACCTCTGCTACCAGAAAAGAGTATCTGTCTTATCTCCTTCACAAATACTCGCTCTTTTAAGAGAGGATCCAAATGACATGTACTTAGAGATATTCCCTGAGTGTCCACTGAAGTCTGCAGGTGCTTCAATTAATTCCGATTTGTAGCATTTTCTCATACTCTAACACACTATATAGTTCTTGAGGATGATTTAACTACCTAAGCAAAACTGCTAGCCATTTGAGTAAAGATATTCTAACATATTGGTTTTGTATTTCTTGGAGTTTGTGTAGTCACTGGTATGAGAGGCTCTATACACATATAATATCTGTTGCTCAGGCTTGGAATATTAATGGGAATCCAAATTTCATGAATATCTCATACTAGTCATGTTGAGAAATATGTGTACACATGACACCCTCTCCATGCATGTCCTGACATTCAAGAGTCCTTACAAAGTTCCTTTATCTTAGTGTCTGTGTTTTCATGTACAGTTCAGTGTGTGGAACCAACATCGTGCCTTATAGCATCACACTTTGAGTGGTGGGAGAGCTAATTCTGGATTATCACAGCTCTCAATCCCACGGAGCACACCAGCAATCCCATCGAGGAGGACCCTGAATGGAAAAGGGACGAGGAGAGAAATAGTGGGACCAACACCTGACTTGTTCATTCAAAGTTTTACATATTAAAACATAAGGTAGCAGGACAATATGCCCACCATCTTACATAAATACACAAATCAGTAGAGAAAATGAACCAAGAAGCCCAACATACCAATGCCTCACATTACAAATGGTCAGTATTGCAAGCATCCAGATTGTAGCTAGGAACCAAGAGATAACTAGAATGTAATTAGAAATTACAACCAAGGTCAATTGGAAGTTATGGGGCTTCTATGTTCAAGATAGTAAAAGAAAGAGAAAACAGCTGATTTTAAAATTTTGAGAATTTAAATTAAAAAAAAGACTAAAGATAATAGCTTCAGAAATTCAACTAGTGCCAGCAGAAGCTAGGGAGTTTGCACAGCAATATTGTCCTTTCGTGTGGGCTTCTAGGACACAAACGCCTCTATGCAGACAGTGAATGATCCCTTAGAAAATGTTCTGTGTGACTCTCATGATTTCTCTCCCTATCGAAACTTTCTGCAAAGAGAATACTTCAGTTTGCCGTGTGCCTCTACATTTTTGTGCCATCCAAGTGAAGAGTATTTCTGGGGTTTTAGTTCGTGTTGTACCATTTTGCTTGCTATGAAATTTGATTACCCGAGTTACCCCTCCCATTTAGGAGTAACTCACTAAGTTCTTCCATATTTGTGTTTTAGATCAAGTTCTTATCATACAACTCAGGCACTTTTATGTGCAAACCTACTTACTTAGATAAAATTACAGAGCACCGCTTAGTCAGTTAGATATGTGTGTCCACGAGGAAGACACATTTCCCACCATTTCTTCTCCCATTCTCAGCAAATTGCATCATGAAAATGCTGCTTTTGAAAAGGAATGATGTCATTCCCTGAGTATTGTTTATTATTCAACAGTTCTGTGAAGGGAGCAATTAAAAATTGAGCCATTCTAGGACTGATAGGTCAGTTGGTAAACACTTGCTGTGTAGGCATGAGTACCTGAGTTCCATCCCAAGGACCCTGTATAAAAATGCTGCATGGGGTGACCTGCACCTTTAATCCCAGCCCTGGGGAGAGAAAGACAGGGGATACCTGGAGTTCACTTCCAAGCCAAACTACCTTAATTACCAAACTCCAGAAAAATAGGAGGCTCTGTTTCCAGAAAGGTAGACATGATGAAGAATGATCTGTGAGGTGGCCCCTGGGCCTTTTCATTCACATATGTGCATGAGCACCCCCCACAGGCATCAACATAGACACATATGCATACATTTTTTTAAAATTTGAGCCATTCTAATGAAACCTCACTAGTCTTATTGACTCCTAAATCATCTTGAAAAATCAACAATTTCCACAATGAAGTCTACCATGAGAGCTACCACTTGGAAAGCCACAATTTAGCACAAACTTTATCCCCTTTGGAGACTATCATTGTCATTTATCACTATCTAAAGTTCTTATGTTCTTTCTTTGGGCTCTTAAGTGCTTATAGTCGTAAATGGTGTTGAGAGACTTTTCTTGCAAGCTTTGAACAAACATCTCTTCACCCTATCTAGGGAAAATCCCCAAAACTCTTCCACCCATGACTAATTTAGTGAAGCAGTGAGTAGTTTATGGGTGTTACTTACAGGAGTGTAGATGAGGGATAAGTCATAGAATCCTGAATATCTCAGACAGCTACATCAGCCAAATTCAAGAAAGCTGCATGGCTAGAACTCACTGTACAGCTTGTGCACAGCTCAGCCAGTCCTCTTCCCGGCAATTGTTTATGGTTTTTATAACCTGGGGAGGAGCTTTGCAAATGTTGTAACTTTTGAAGACTTATGACCTTCCTGAACTTTATGAGTTTCTTTTACTCCCTGAGTGTCCTATGAGCCTCCCTCCCATCTCCAGGAAGGAATGTTTCGGTTCTGAGTGAATAAACACACAACCTTATGGACATCCCTGTTGCTGGGACAACAAGCTTCCCTGCTAGTGTTAATATTTTAGAGGCAATGAAGTAGGCACGTGGAAGTAGTACAAGGTGTGACCAGAAGTGGCAAAAAAAAAAAAAAAGATGGAATGCTCTGGAAGTTAGAGATATAGTCTCTGATATTTATTACCTATCTTAACAAAGTGAAAAAAGTACCTAAATCCTTATTTATAATGTTTATTTAGTCGTGCTGGAACCATCTTTAATTTTTAAAAATAATTTTAAAAATTATAAAAATAAAAAGTAGTAAGTAGAGTTTGAGTATGTAATAAAAAAATCCTTCCCAGAGCTCGAGATGACTCTGTGGTTAAGGCACTTGCCAGCAAAGCCTTAAGGACCCAGGTTCAATTCCTCAGTACCACAACAGCCAGATGCCCAAGGTGACACATAGAGTTCCTTTTCAATGGGTACAGGCCATGACATACCTATTTTCCCTCTATCTGCTTCTATCTCTCTCTCAAGTAAATAAATAAAAAACAAACAAACAAACAAACAAATAAATATAAAAATATTTAAAAAAAATCTTTCCTAGTTGGGTGTAGTCATGTACACCCTGAATTTCAGCACTCTGGAGGCTGAGATAGGAAGATAGCCATGAGTTTCAGGGCAGCCTGGACTATAGACTGAATTCCAGGCTAACCTGGGATAGAGTGAGATTGAGATAGAGAGAGAGAGAGAGAGAGAGAGAGAGAGAGAGAGAGAGAGAGAGAGAGAGAGAGAGAGAGAGAGACTTACCTATAAAAGAAGAGCCCAAAGCTAGATGGTTCATCACTGGTTCCTCTAGTTCCTCTTAAATGGTGACACAGTGAGGGTCACTAGTAAGCCAGCTCCTCACCTGAGCATAGTTGAAAGTATGGGACTTATGGAAGAATAAAGGGCAGAACAGCCGAGGGGAGAGTGAGGGCTGCTGCCAAGAAGACATCTCCGAGATCTTCAGGAGACCCTAAGGAATTCTGCACAGGGGCTGGAGAGTTGGCTCAGCTGCTGAAGGCACTTGTTTGCAAAGTCTGATGGCCTGGAGTCAATTCCCCAGTACCCACATGGAGCCAGATGCACAAAGTGGCACATGCATCTGGAGTTTCTTTGCAGTGGCAGAAGGCCCTGGTGCACCCATTCTCTCATCTCTCTCCTTGCAAATTAATTAATTAATGAGTAAAAAAGAATTTAGCAGAGAGTGGATGTGAGCATATGTATAAGGAATCTACCAGGCTTGGAAAAGAAGTATTTGAAAGAATTATAAAGTAATAGTGCCTAGAACACTTACGGAGCTATCTCATGTGTGGTTAGTGACAGTCTCAATAGTTGGAAATAATTCACTTCAGGTTTTGTACTATTCTGATCTCACCTATATATTTCTTTTTACTGTTCTTGGTTTTTGAGACGGGATCTCTCAGTATGTGGGTCATGCTTACCTGAAACTCATTACGTAGGCCAGGTTGGACTTGAAGTCACTCTCCTCCTGCTTTGTCTTCTGAATGCTGAGATTTCAGACACATACCATTATGCCCAGCTTGCTATAACTCACAGTATAATCCATATAAATTTAAATAAAAACAGCCAAATGTATCTAATGCATTACAAGAGATTAGAATCACACTGATGTAAAAAATCAGACAAGGTACAAGAGAAACAGAAAGTTAGTAGTTATTTTTATTGTTGGTGTGACAAAATGCCTGACAAGAAGCAACTCAACGATGTCAGGGAAGAAAGTAAGAAAGGAAGGAAGGGAGGGAGGGAGGGAGGAGGGAAGGAAGGAAGGAAGGAAGGAAGGAAGCTCCCTCATCGAGACATCCTGAGATTTTTCTCTTATGAGATACAATAGGCATACAATATACTGAGCTAAGTAGATGAAAGATGTCAATAATGAAAATGATGAAACACTGATGAAAGACACTTAACAAGTCTTAAAATATGAAATGATATTTGTGTTCAATGATTGGGAGGTTCAATATTGTTAGAATTTCCAATCTACTGATTAAATGCCACAACTATCAAAATACCAATAACATTATTTACAGGATTATAAAAAACATAAAAATTTGTATAATGCACAAAATCCTAATAACCAAAGCAATCTTGATGAAAAAGAACAATGCAAGAGACATTATGTCTGGCTTCTAAATGTTCTGCAATACACACACATACACACATATATTGAGTATATATATTCAATTAAACAAAGTAGAGAGCCAAAAGCAAATCTACACCTTACAGCCCACTGATTTTCCACAGTTTCCAAGAACACAGTAGAGAAAGAATAGACCTTTCAATAAATGGTGCTGGGAAAATTGTATATCCACTTGAAGAATAAAACTTGAAAGCCTAGTACATGTACATAATGTAAAATCGGTTTTTCATATAAAGAATGAAATTCTGGCATTTGAAACAACATAGAAGGAAATGGATCCTTATGCTAGGTGAAATAAGCCAAGCACAGAAAGACAAGTACAGCAAGACCTTAGCCATATTATATATGCAGAATATAAAAAGTGGTGGTGACCAGCTAGTGGAGAGAGTGTGTGTGAAGGGGATGGGGAGAGGACTGGGAGAGTTTAGTCAGTGAGTTCTAAATTCTATTTGACAGTAGGTAACAATGATGTGCTGAACATTTCAAAGAGCTTGAAGAAAGAATTTTGGTTTTATACAAAGTAATAATAAATGTTTAAGAAGATAATATTAACCTCACTGAAGCATTGTACATACATTTATCAAAACACCATAAGGGGGTTGGAGAGATGGCTCAGCAGTTAAGGCACTTGCCTACAGTGCCTAAGGCCCCGGGGTTCAATTCCCCAGTACCCACATAAACCAGACCCACAAGGTGGTAGCTCTGGTGCTCTCTCTGTCTCTCTCCCTCTTTCTGTCTCTCTGTGCTTGAAAATGAATAAATAAAATATTTAAAAACACCATAAGATCATTATATATATATATATATATATATATATATATATATATATATATATATATATATATATATATATATATATATGCTACCCTGTCTCAGGTAAAAATAAAATCACTTTAATGACATATTTCTCCACTTCCTTTGCTCCACAAAAGTAGATGACTATTACTTCATTACCAATGACCTCTAACGTTTCTTTCAGCACTAAATTCCTGTGGTGGTTCTTATTTGCATATTTTTCTTAAACAATTCTGTGTGTTTAGTTCTGTTTCTTATTAGAAAAATCATGTTAGGTGACAGTACATCTCTGTGGTTGTAGTCTTGATGGGAGGAGCTGATATCCTCCACCAAGATAACCATTCAGGACAGTTTTTTTTTTTAATTTGCCATGAATCTAAGATTTAATTATATCTGGCCTATCATATGGCACTGTACATAACTTTTCTTGCCTTTCTCTTTATTTATACAGATAATGGGAAACACTAATGCTTCCTAGTGCATTTTTAAAATCTCATGTCCAATGCAAAACGTGCCAATTCCAATGAACATATTGGGGAGGCTATTTTAAAGGACAGTGCATATTTGTAGCTACCTTTCCCCATGTTAAACTAGCTTAGTTTCTGTAATTTCTGTGCATCTCCCACCAACATTGAGAAAGTTAGAATTTAAATATGCAAAGTAAATTAAAAATTACTAAAAAAACAGATTTTTAAAATATCTTTATTATCCAAAATTAGATGCATTGTATGAGCATTGTGTTGGTATCCCCATTTCCCTCTTCCCTGTCCCCACTGGGTACAAATGGATTAATTTCAAAATACAGTTATTTCACTTATACAAAGCATATCACATAAAGTAGATATTTTGCTAGGTCTTTTTGATGTAAACAGAGAAGACATAGTATAGGAAATTAATCCTTGAATTCTAGACAGACAGAAACCATGTAACTTGTATCTCTTAAAAATTTGGGCTGGAGAGATGGCTTAGCAGATTTGCCTGCAATGCAGAAGGACCTGAGTTCCGTTGCCCAGGACCCAACCAAAGCCAGAAAGAAGCACAAGGTGGTGCATGTGTCTCCAGTTCAGTCTAACAGTGGCTAGAGGCTCTGGTGTGCCTGTTCTCTCTGTCTGTCTGTCTGTCTGTCTGTCTGTCTGTCTGTCTGTCTCTCTCTCCCTATTTCTCTTTCCCACTCCCTCTCAAGTAAATAAATAAATAAATAAAATATTTCTTAAAAAATATAATAATTCCTGAGCACAAGGGTGTTTGGGGCTGGTGCACTCTAGGAGGAAGAGGTGTACAAATACACCGAGAGCCGTGGACAACCTAATTCCACCAACAAGACCAGAACCTATCGCTGACTCCCTGGATGGAGATGAACCCCCCAACACATGGGCTAGGGTCCAGGTGAACCACAGAGGAGGTGGAGAGGTGAACATGAGTGCTGCTTCCCCAGCGAGCCTGTCTACCTGAGCTAGATGATGGAGATAGACAAAGAGGTTAATCAAACCATTCCAAAGCAGAATTCCAGAAGCTGCTGAGAGCTTAACACTAAAGCAGACTGAAAACTCACCCACCAGGGATCAGGGGATTTTGCGGAAGAGGGGGTGAAAAGATTGTAAAAGCCATGGTGGTGGTGAGGAGAGGGGAATTCCTAGAGGCACTGCCCCCACCCCATGACTCACTGCTGGTGGCACAGCTCATAGCCCCCAACCCCAAGGTGGGTACCAGCAATGCCTCTGAGGGGGCAGGGAGGAGGGATATGGTGGTGCCAATAACACACGACTTGTTCATACAAAGTGTCTACTTAATAAATTAAACAAACAGTGATTGGAGTATAATGGAAGAGAAAAAGAATATATTAATAATGGCATTATATATAATATGTATTATATATTTACTCAAAACACTCATAGATTCTATTCAATAAAATCCTTATAATGAGTTTCAAACAAATGAATATTCACTAAATAGCTAAAAAATGGTATGGTCATTGTGATTTCTTAAATATTGAAGAGCAAATGTCCAAGTTATAAGAAAATATAAGTACTTTATTTTGTATTCTAATCAGATTTTGAGTAAACACACCAGATTCAGTTTTGCAACTTGGTATTAAAATAATAAAAGTGAGAAGAAAACTCCATTGAGACACATGTGGGGATCCTAACAGAGTGCAAATGTTACAGGATGAACTTTTTCCTGTGGGCGTGTCCATAGTTGTAACCCAGTGAAAGTCTTCATATACAAACATTGTCTTTAAATGCAACTCCCTCAGATGTGTCTGGTGTGGCTTCTTCTCCCTCTCAGGGCAGTAATGCTGGTTCCCTCGAAATCAAGCAGGGAGTTGAGTTTTCAAAACAAGGAGCTGTTGCCTGCTTGGCTGAGGTGACTCACTCATGTTGCAGGGGATGGTTTCCTTGCAACCATTGAGAGTTTTGTTATTTTCCTTCTGGGAGAAAGAATAGATGGGTTTATTTTAAGTCCTAGGCAAAGAGATCATTAGTGGGAATTCTGAAAGAATCTACCCAAGATGTGAGCTAGACAGAATCATTCATAGTCTAAGATGTTACTTTAAAACTTGAGGGTAATTACCCTTGAAATTTTACTTTGAATTTCTTTTTTTCCCATTCTCCTTTTTTCCCCTTGAGGGTGTTGGAAACACTTAAAATAATGACTAGGGATAGTGGTATTTATAGGCTCTGATTGTCTGCTAGTCCAGTCTTTTCATCTTAAAATAAACAGATGACCATATGTAAAGCCACCATTGAAATCCTCTGAACATTTTAGACCTGACTTTTATATTTGGAATGCTTCTACCATCACCTCCAAAGACCAGGGTTGCTGGCCTCAGGCTCCCACTGGATTCCACAGAAGTCCCCCAGACCTAGGCTACATTTTGTTTTTGTGCCTTCCAGTCCAGAACCTCACCTCCTGAACACAAACATTCAGAGAGGCGGGCCACCCAGTGCCAAGACTGTGTGTAAGCTGCTTGTGATCATTTGGAGTCCAACTGGCAACTTGGAACATTCCTGGGTTTACAGCCCCCTGAATAGCTCTGACCTGTTGCCAAAAGTCAGGCCATATATATACACGAGAGAGAGAGAGAGAGAGAGAGAGAGAGAGAGAGAGAGAGAGAGAGAGAGAGAGAGAGAGAGAGAGAGAGAGAGAGAGAGAGAGAGAGAGAGAAGCATCTCATTTTCACAGGATCTGCTCTGCAGAGCAAATGGCCACCAGTGCTCCTTCCCTGTGACCACAGTGCTGCTTGGGTTTGCTCTCTGAAAAGCACTTCAATACATCTGCAGCCAGTGAGGGCACCACTTTATTGCTCGTTGTGGAATGCATGCCAAATAAAAACCATCCTGAGTGGAAATAGGCAATCTCATGTGCTTTTCAGGTTACCCAGATGTTCAAACACGAATAAGCAACCATCAATATAAGAAATCCTCCTCTAAGCTGTTAGCGTATTACAGCCTGTGACTTTTCAACTCAGAGAATGATCCTCATTTCTCTCTCTGTCCCATTCAGAACAACTTCTTCTTTATTGCATTCAGAATGGTGTAACTTAAAGGCAATAAGGAAAGGCAATATCATAGAGTGGTTCACATTACGCTGAATTTTATTGTAGTCTGACATTGTGAGTGAACCTTTGGAATCCCTGAAAGTGGTACAAAGGCAAAGCCTGCTTTTAATGGACTGAAAAAAAATATTCTGACAGAGTGATAAGTGGGGTGACTTCACGAAATCATGACTTGGAAACATTTTCTGAACAAGTGCTATTTCTGTTGTCCCAATTCACAGAATGATATTAAAACAGCCTGTTATGGACCAGAATGACTAGACTCCCTCCCCCACCCAGTGCAAAGACATGGATTCATCTTAAAAGATATACAGTGATCTACAGCCCTCCAAATTCCAGCTAAAGCACTTATCTCCCATTCTCCTCCCATTCGTCTCTCAAACTATTACATTGAAATCTAAGTATTGCAATGCTCTTCATTTGAATCTGCTTATTTTCTTTCTAATTGTAAAATGAACATATATGTGGCTTTTAAATATTAAATATATTTTTTTCATAAAAGCAACAAGTCCTTCTATCCATAACTCTCTGCTTTTGAAGTGTATTTGAGTTGTATATTCTTTTTGCTTAATTTTAGAGAATATATATATCTGCATGATTTTTTTCAACTACTATGAGAATTTGGGTAGATTGACAAAGGGCCTTCTAACACGGTGGCTCTCTCTCAGATGTCAATGGTTCTATTAAAAACGAATATATTAATATAGTGAGAACTTAAACTAGGAATCAGATTTTTATAGGATATCAGGAAAATAATTTCCTTTTGTATTAATCCAAGCTCAAACTATCTTTTTTAAAAAAATCTTTTTCCCCACACTCTCTGCAACTTCTGTGTCCCTGGTCTAAATTTTCCACAGCTAACATTTCGAGTTGTTGTACTTGGTACTTAGTAGGTGCAGAGTCAACACTTGTGTGTCTGTGTGTGAATGAATGAATGAATGAATGAATCAATGGAAGATGTTCTGGATACAAGCACTTTTTGGTTCACCTGAGTCCACTGGATCTTAGCAGTGTTGAGTGAGTAAACTGGATGTGCTGTTGACAATTTTTTCTGCTATTTGTGTGCATAAGCTAAGAATAAATAGCTCTAGAGGAAAGGGAGTGCTTCATTCATCTGGCAAATTACACCATCATAAACTCACCAAACTGTACCACATAGAGCCAGTGATCACAGAAGACGGGCAGCCCAGGCTCTGTCATTAAATATAGAAGCCTGTCTTCACTGTTTTTGTCCAGACTCTATGTATTTTGGAAATTTCCACCACATTTCCTTTTGAGTTGCTCCTTTTCTCAAGATACAAAGATTAGAGCTTCACAAAAGCAGACTTGGTCAGGAAGCTGGTGAAATGAGAGCTGTATATTTCTTCATCACCTGAGAGTATGGTGTGTGGATGCCTCGAGCCCCCAACCCCCCAAATTTTATATCTCTGAGACTTTTCTCCTTACAAGATAATGTCTGTGTCTCTTGTGTGAAAATCCATCTCTCCTAGGTAAAAAAGTGCCTAATGTAAGAGAGAGCTCAGTTTGCTGTCACAAGTGTAAACAGACTAGAAACTGACAAATTCTTATAAGAATTGAGGCAATTGACTACATGGTTCCTCTCCATCTGGACTGAATAAAATTGATAAGATCTCATGCTCATATATTTTACTGAGCACCAATCATGTAGAAGTTTGGTAGACTGAGCAAAGTTATTTATAGATTACTAGAAATATTTCATATCCAAATCCTGATTACAATAATTGGTAGGTAAATAATTCTCTCTCTCTCTCCTCTCTCTTTCTCTCTCTGTACTCACACGTATCAGGTACTATGTTTTTTGAGGATTTTAAAAATATTACATATTTCTGGGCTGGAGAGGTGGCTCAGCAGTTAAGTCACTTGCCTGCAGTGCCTAAGGCCCCAGGTTCAATTCTCCAGGTCCCACATATGCCAGACCCACAAGGTGGTGGCCCTGGTGCGTTCTCTCTCTCTCTCTCTCTCTCTCTCTCTCTCTCTCTCATTGAAAATGAATAAATAAAATACTTTTAAAAAAAAATATTACATATTTCAACTTTCACACAATACTAGAAATATTTAACAAATATAGCATGCTTCGGTGGTTTTTTAAAAATATTTTTAGTTATTCATTTTCAAGCAGAGAGATACAGAGAGAGAGAGCGAGAGAGAGAGAGAGAGAGAGAGAGAGAGAGAGAGAGAGAGAGAGAGAGAGAGAGAGCGAGCACCAGGGCCACCACCTTGTGTGTCCGGCATATGTGGGCCCTGGGGAATTGAACCCGGGGCCTTAGGCACTGGAGGCAAGTGCTTTAACCGCTGAGCCATCTCTCTAGCCTTTTTAAAAAAATTTAATGAGGAACTGCATGTACTGTGGTGTCTCATAACAGTGTATCTTCTAGTAATATGGCCATCTCAGTTTGGGTAAATGTACTCTGATGTTTACATAATGACACAATTACTCCATATACTTTCCAGAGTACATCTGTTACTAGGTGATTCATGATGGTAATTTAATATTTAATACAATATTAAAAATGATTAAAAACTAAAAATAGTTTCAATATCAAAAATACTTCATAAATAATTTCTTCACAGGGGTAAACATATTTAAATAATAAGGTAACTGAGATTGAAGGTTAAGCCATAGCAAAGGCAGAAACATACTGAGGTAGCAATGGGACAAGTGGGTTGTGAGGCATCCTTAGTTGGAACAATATTCAGTCCCTCAGTGACATCCAGTGCTGTTGGGCTTGTTGTAGAGGTGTTGGTGTCTCTTACCTTCATACAATAGCTTACATTAACTGAAATGTACTTTTGGTCCTTGTTTCCTGAATAGAAAGCTAAACACACCTTGCAACAGAGATAAAATGGAAAGCAACAAACATCCCATGGAGGTTCCTTAGGTTTTCTAACATAGTCTTCAAAGCTGAGGATACATTCCAGAAGCTTAAGATATACACTAGTACAAATTTTAAATGTTTTTCAAAGGAAAACTCATTTGGCAGCCAACTTGAATTTCCATTGCAATATGTAATCCTTGACTTTTTGATGCAGTCCAGAGGTGGTCAAGACTTGAATATTATAATAACTCCTTAGTTGCTTGGCTCCCAAAGTTTAGGAAATTCAATTTGTTTGACAGAAAATGTAGTCAGAAAACTTCTAGGGAATTTATAATAGTAGGTTTTCATCCAGAATTATATTGATCACTGAGTAGTATAAGCTGTTGACAAATTTAGATCTTTTTTTCAATTGCAGAGCAGATTGTGAGAAATAATGTGAAATGCCATTAGATAAGGCACAGTGCTAGCAAAGTCTTAAATGAGAACCTAGAACTGAAATAGAAAGTAGGCAGCTGAAAGGCCATGTTGGACATAGTTAAGTGGACATAGTTTATAATAGAAAATTTAACTATCTTTTAAAACCTATCTTGATGAAGATAAAGCTATATTCTTCTTAGAAACTAATAAAATGATTAAATGAAAAATTTTATGAGTAAGAAATACATATCTTGAAAAATGCATGTTTGGGCACATCCCATTAATAATGTGGCTCTGCATTTAGAATTCAAGACTGGCTTTAGTCATTCTTTAAATAAAATGTTTTTTTCTTTCTCAATGACCTTTCTAGGTTTAATCCTAAGAGGTTTGACATATGTCAAAAACATTCTTTGGTAGAGATATTAAAACACTCAACCAAGGCACAAGGATTGCTAAAAGGGATATATGGGAAGATGAGCAGTCAACACACTTCTGCTCTTCCTCCAATGCCAATGAGGTCATGACACTTAGGAAAAAAAGTAGGTCAAAGTCCTTTAAATACTACTACAAACATAGATTATGAAGAGAGAGTTTGGGGGGGGGTCCTATATATGTGAAAACAATGATTTTTTATATTGTATATTGATAAATGTCACTATGTAAAAATGTCTCATATTTCATGGTTCTTTTCTTTCTTTCCACACTCAACTTATCTATTTAAAGGGAGAAAGGAACTAGAATTACTCTAAGAAGACCTCAGCTGCTGTAGTTAATGCATGTGACATTCGGTACTTTCCTCTGCAATGATCCTCTGCATTTAGAAAACATCAAAGTCCTCCTGCAACAATGTCACTCAGCAGCATCTAGGGCTGAAGGTGGGAGCAAAGAGAGAGATGCACAAATGGCTCCCTCCACTCCCCTGTCCAAGTTTGGACACAGACGGTCAGTAGTCAAGTGCTTATGAAGAGACTTTAAAGCATTTCATTTTTGGCTTTCACACTGGGATTTAATGTGAATTTCATCATTATAACAAATTTTTCATGCATTATAAATCTATGTGTTCATAGATTTGGGCAAACAATAAAACCAATTTGAGGAGAATCTCTCCCGATCCTGCCCATTGCATACTGCTCAGTTCTTCACTGAGGCTGTCCTTAGAGGCTCCTCAGTGTCAGCTCACCTTCAGTCTGGAAACCCACATGGAAATCTGCCAGTAAAATGCCTGCCCCAGCAAAGTGACACTGTCTCCATGTGACTCGGTTTGTGCTTGGATACTGAAAGCCAAAGAGCATGGCCTTTTTAAGAACAAAAGTGCCTTAAAGGGGGAACTACCTGCCCAGTTTGACCCTGTCCTTAGGGTTTTATTGCCTGAACTGGTACCAAAGAAACTCCTTGAAAATAACACATTCCTTGTCCATTCAGTGGTTAATGGTGCTTAAAAAAATCAGTTTGTGACTGTGACCTAAATTATGCCAGAAGCTATAAAATCATGGCTTCTTGAAATTCAAATATGGCTCACATACTTTACACTATTACACTGACCCTACAGCAAGTAGTGTTGCTGAGTGTTTTACACACACACACACACACACACACACACACACACGCACACACACACTTGGCATTAAATGACTTGATAAGAGAACTGTTATTTTTTAAACTTCCATATTAAAGAGAAGGCTCATGAAAGAGATGTAAGTGAGCCTTAAGCCAAACATTTGTTTGGCTTCGCTGCAGCAGGCTGCAGGAATGTAAACTTTTTTTTTTTCAATGACTTCAGCTCCTAATTTGAAAGCTAGGATTTTTAGGAGTGAGCAAGAGACTATATTTGGCCAAAAAATTCTGCTGGCTTTACTTAGCCAATCTGCACATTCAAAACAATACTTCTTTATCAAAAAAACAATAGTCTGTTTTATTCACAGCACATGTAGAAGTTGGAACATCGACTAAATTCCACTTTCTTCTCTCGCAGTGTGTCTGTAACCAGCTAATGAGCTGCAACAGAGCCTGGCCTTCATTTTCAGCAAATTAAGTTCATCCCCACAGGAATTGTGGTCTGGCTGTGGCACCAGTCCTAGGTATGGGTGGGATTTGTTTCTTCTACCAGTTGTAGGTTAGCCACATGGGTACGTGCTGTCGCACCACACAACAAAATTTTCTCTATAATAACCAGTCTAAGTAGCCTTTTACCCCACAAAAGTAGATCTCATTTAATTTACTTTGTGTTTATAGCACTCCCTCTCAAACCGCATCATTGGCACAAACTGGTATTTATACAACTTTTTATTTTAAACTATTTATTTAGAGTTGGGACTTCAGTAGCACTCCCTGTCAGATTCATTGAGCCTGCTTAAATTCAGGATACTGAAATGCACGCTGGGAAGGGTGAAGTGTGTTCCTGGGATTCTCTTCCCCAGTGCACAGACACAATGCGTGGGGACACAAAAAGAGGTGATGTTTGTGTTGGTGACATTTTTAAGATAAAACTGCAGCTAGGAAAGCATCATGGATGATTAACGATGCATGTACATCCCCACATTGACAAAATTTGATCAAGTTAGCTTTGAAACATTGAATTTTTAATTCACAACTGGTAGAGTTGTGAAGACATCTTTTCATATATAGTAAAATAATCATTCTTTTATTCTACTGGAACTCCACAGTCAAGTGCTACTTGCTACAGAAAGATAGGAACATACTCTGAATTTTGTAACTGATTTCTTCTTTGGGGGGTGTATGAATTTTTTTCTTAAAAAGATTTTTAGTTTCTTTAACTTTTAAAATGAAATAATGTAAGTTTTAAGTAGGCTTGTACATACAATACGATATCCTTCATCTGTCTATCCATGGTGGGCATGGGATCACGGTATGTGTATGGGTGAAGTCTCCCTCTGAACTTTGATCTTCTGCTTCTCCTAAAACCCTCATATTTGCAAGACTAGCTAATATGCCATCTGTTTAAAGAAAAAAATTCCAATATTTCCAAAGAACACAAGCTTCATTGTGGAGTCATTATTTGAGACATGAACTGATGTGTTTGTATTGCTAAGGTTGGCTATAATTTCCTCTAATTTCCACCTTTCCTCTGCACTGAGGGAGCTATACCACCTCCAGGAAGGGACAAGAAAGGAAGAAAAGTGACAATAAATGAGTTGACTGTCTGCTCTTTTTTAACCCTGAGGCCAGAAGTTAGAAAATAGATTTGATGAATAAGGGGTCAATTTCTTTTGTGCCCCCCCAGCTCCGAGCAGTTAAAGATTTCATCATTCTAGTTAAGGGAGGGGCTGAGAGAGAAGAAAGTTTCAATGCCAGTGGCTGCCTGACCAGGGCCCAAACAATGTCTGAACAGGAACAGAAGCTGAGACGTGTCTGAGAGGAGTGAAAACACAATGGTAGTGAATGCAAGGACTGGTAGCCCCTTGCTTCATGGATGAGGAGAACTGATGGAGACCAACACAGAAGGGATGTTTAGAGGGACATTCCTCCACTACCTTCTCTCACAGATCCCTGGCACTTTTAGACACTGGAAGTTAGAGGGAAAGGAAGCTAAATGGAAGCCTTGTTTCTGCTATTCTGTGGATTTCAAATTATTAGAAGAATTGATAAATGAATATATATCACACCTGTGTTTCCTGGCTTTGACTAGCCATACATCAAGACAAGAATTATACCTTCCTTACTAGCCTCCATGTCTGAGAGTATGACACATAGTAGGTGTGCAGTAAACAGCTGCTAACAGAATGAACCCATACTGAAGAAGGGGGTTTCTTGCCAGCTACTCCAGATCTTTGATCCGGCCTCTCAGTTAGGTCACAATAAAAATGTCCTGCCTTACTGCCCTGCTGCGTGCCAACTTGGCCTGTTTATGCCCGTGGTCTCCCGCATTCCCAAACAGTGCAGCATTGCTTAAAATTACACTTCAGCAGTTTCTGGAGCATTTCTTCTGCCCACCCTACTTGAAGTGATTCCATTTCAGTCCCCCGTATGCCAGCTGGGGCAATAGCTTGCTGTCACTAAGCCTCGACATGCGTCCACCCCAGAGGAGTTAAGTGAGACCACATCAATGCAGGGGAACTGGCTGTCTTCCAGAACTGCACTGTGGGTCATTCTGTCTTGTGCTTTGGTGAAGTCTAGTTCCCCCTGGCTTTTCAGTGGGGAAAGGGGGCCCGTGATGGGGTGAAGCCTACAAAAGAAACAGGCAGCCCAGTGTGTAGGTGGAAAACTTCCCCTTTCCATTTTGAGTCAAGGAGATCCAGTCAGAGGAGATTCCACTACACATTCCTCTTCTGGTCTAATTTCTCTCCCATGTTTTCAGTTTCTGGCACCTGTAAACCAGATGGGATATCCACTGTCATTCTGAGCTGCATAGAACCAGGGGTGGGGGATTAATTTGTTTTTTTTTTTCCCTCTAACTCTTGTAAAAACATCTGTTTTTCTCTCATGCCCTGTGGAAACCTACGTATCTACTCTTCTCTTAAGTCGTATTTGTGTGAGCCAAAGGGCCTTGTGCACTTTTAAACGTTAACAAACTCCAATACTGTGTTAATGACTTTCCACATAATAAATGTGTTAGGAAGTGAAAACTGTCCTCCTTACCAACACTCTTCTCTTGTGTATCTAATCTTTTGATTGCAAGTAAAACCCCTCATTCAAACAGCCTCAATGTAGGAAAGTGCCTCCCCACTGACAGGTGGTGCAGTACACTGTCATCCAGTATTATGTGGGTTATAGCAGCGTGGTGACTCCATTCTGTTGTGGAAGCAGGATTGTCTGCTCTCTCCACTCAGCTTCCGAGTTTCCCTCACAGTCACACACTGATGCCCAGCAGCCAACACCAGACTTCTGACTTCCATGTTTCCTTCATGTTCTTCAGCCACATGGTGGCTTCAAAGGATCCTTCTTATCCAGAAGTCCTGAGTAATGTGGTTACATTTTGTCTGTCCAACTTTGAAATTCCCATTGCATGTGTGCAGTCAGTAGCTCTCCTCACTCTTCCCAATCTATTCTTTGCTTATGGTAGGAGAGTATGGAATAAACGATATACCGTGTCAAAATGGGCCTGCATGACCCTGGAAGCAAGGATAAAGCCATAGTGACATAGGCTCCAGCTGCTTGTAATTAGTCTCTTTTAATTAATTATTTGAGGCTGATTTGAGAGGTGAAAAGAGGTGGGTGGGGCTCTGTTCAAATTCTCCTTTTTCTATTCATTAGAAGTGTCATCCCAGTTACTTTGTTCAGTGTCTCAGAAACCTAGTTTTCTGACAGATCGAGTGAGATATTTGTAAGGTCATGATCATAACTCTCCAAATGTCAGGCATTGACACTGCTTTTGTAAATAAAATAAGGAGAATGGTCTTTATATAAGTCTCTTTCAGATATATAGTTAAGGATTTTGTAGCATTTCAGAATCTTCATATAGTAAAAAGGAAAATATTATAGACAATTTGAAATGGACAAGGCTCTCTGTTACATGACATAAAATAAGCACTGATATTAATTACAGATAAGATTACTATAAAATTATATGGTCAGCTATTTTTCCACCATATACTTAGAGAATTCAATTTTTCTCCTTGAGTGATTACCTCATAGCTAATTGCATCCTTTACATTTTTTGCTTTATTTTCCCCCATTTGAGTAAAGAAAATTCAATTACCTAAGGATTTAAGTCAATTATATTTAAATTAAAAGAGACTTTGATGTATATGTATTATGTTAAAATGATTCACTAGATTTTTTTATTTATAGATGATGTATTACTCATACACATATGTTTTAAAGCAGAATTTCAGTACTTCCTTAGAACATACTTGTTTTCTATTCTAAGTTAGAGTTTTGCAACAAGACTATTAACTATAGAATTAATAGCTTTACAATTTTAAGGCAATGAAGACCAAAAACAACAGTACTTCTTCCAGTTACCTGAAATGAGTTTAAAGTTAAATTTTATCTGAAGAAAGGTCCATTTTAGGTTCCTCTAATGTTCATGTTTTTGCTCTGTTTGATTCATCTTCTAGTTTACTTTCAAATCATTCATAATAAAGCATTTAAGTTTGTTTTACATTCTTTTTGGAAGTTGCCTAAAAGGAAAGCTGTGGAGGGAATAAAGCAAACAGGTAGGAAAGAAAGATGGAGAGAGTCAGAGAAAAGAATGGAAGGGTCCAATGTGAACAGCAGCTACAAAGAGGGAATTTTCAGGAAGTGATGGTTGGAGGATACCAACAGATCACCAACAGAGAAGTGAGATCACGGAAAGGCAGTTGTGAGAAAGGAGTCCCGGGTAGTTTTCAGGTAAGTAACAAAGACAACTGGGAAAGTCAGTGGTCAGTGTTTGCAATGGTGATGACAGAAAGTGGACTGATGGATACCAAGACAAAAGATTTAGAGTGCTGAGTGTGCAAATGGAGATGAAAGGGCCAGGCATGGCATGGATTAGTCAGCTGTCCAGCGCTATGACAAAACACTTGAGATGAACAACTTCAAAAAGGAAAGGTGTATTTTTGATTCACAGTGGTTCTCGAGGTTTCAGTGGCTCCTTTTCTTCATTATTTCTGGGCACAGTGTGAGGCAGGACATCGTGGTGAGGAGTATGTGGTAGAGAGAAGAAACTCACTTCATGGAAACTGAAAAAAAGAGTTAGAGAGAAGAAGGGAAAGGGAAGGAGAGGAGAAGGTAGGGAAATCTCAACATACCTCCCAAAAGCAAGCCACAGTGGTTACTTCCTCACCAGGCCTCACTTCCTCAAGATCTCACCACCTCTCCAAACATGATCAACTGGCAACCAAGCCTTTTCTACAATGCTTTTGGAAACATAGATCCAAAGCATACTGTTGCACTAGTTGATTTATAAAAACTCCCTAGCTTTGCATAAACCATCTTGTTTATTTCTTCATCATGGGACGTAATAGTGTTGTTCTTTAAAGACAAGTAAATTAAGATCCAACAATGAGAGCGTAGCATCAGCCAGAATAAGAGCCAGGTAAAATAGTATACATATTCAAATTTGTCATTGTGAAGCCTGTTATTTTGTGTGCTAATTTTTAAAAGTTAATAAAAAAAGGTTAATCATAAAGGTATAATTCTGGTTCATATATACAGAGAACAGCCAAAAAAATCAAAGTGGTTCATTGGCCTATGGAATTAATATAATCCTAACGAGAACAATTTAGATCACAAAGAGCTAACCCATTTCCTCACCACACACCTTGTTGTGATCTTCCATTTGAGTAGCAATATGTGCTTGGCGGGGAAATTATTTTTACTGCAGAAACTTTCTTGGTTGTGTTGGTTATGTAACACTGACTTCATGCACACAGCAACTTGGCTGTGCCTGGAAAACAGCTCCATTATTTTGTCTATAACTATTCTGGTTCTCTTATAAATTTAGAGTCCTATGTATTTTAGAATTCAATCGAATACAATAATTAAAGCTATCCTTTTAGGTAATGCTGTCTGTTTGGGCAAACAAGCTTAGTCTCCCAGATTTTCCAGCCTTCTGTCCACTTCTGGGCACCTCTTCAAGTTAGTGTCTGCTGCTTTCAGAGCCATAAGAGTAGTGGGGAAGAGAAGGCATTGCTGGCTGTGGAGTCCTTCTAATTCTATGGGTTTTACAATGACGTTCTTAGTCGATTGGTTTTGTAGGTACTACAGCTGATGTGGGCACTTGTCATTTTTGCCAGTCTCGGATTTCTTTCCACGTAGTTCCCATGTGGAAAGCCCAAACTGAGTCCCTGGCACTGGAGCCCTGTGAGTGCCAGTTCTTGGCATAGCTGCTTCTTCAGTCTCCCTTGGCCTTGGGATGTTATGGGAATTCCTGGGTTCTACCTAAGTCCCATTGAAACTGACAGGAGTCTAGGAAGCCAATTGCCCAAAGCTCATCCTGAGCTCACAGGAGCTTGATGTAGGACTAGCTCTAGTAGGCCTCCCTCCAGAATTGGGAATGCCATTTGAGATTGTACTTCCTTTGGGCTTTCCTGAATCCAACCACCAAGAAGAGTGAATGTGAAGGGATTTGAGGTGCAGCCTCATAGCTACCGAAAGCAGTAGGGCTGCTGTCTCTGCAGTAAGCCCTCCAACTATTGGGGAACAACTTCATGCTTGAGAGAGTTCACAGATAGAAGGACTTCTCCTTTGTTAATGAGAAGTGGATGACTGGGTTCCCCAGACTTAATTTATGAAATGTTAAGTAGGTTCTAAAAGCATTTACTAAATCTGTTTACTCTCCCACAAAGCCTTCCTTTCCAGCTATATCTTTACTGTTTCTTAATCTAGGGCAAGAAGATTTCTGAGTTGACGTTAGCAAAGAGAAATAGGATTTAGGGAATGTCATTAAATATGCTGGTTTACTATTTACAAAACGCACGTCATATACAGTTCAAATGCTAGAAATCTGGATGGCTGAATGTGCAGTGTGTACTTTTTAGCTCCTGGTAAACCTAACATGAGAGTCTCTCTCTCTCTCTCCTCTATTTTGTCTAGCAGTTAGAAAAGGCGGAGAGCTAGATTTACTGTGAAGTAACATGGATAAGACGACTAGATTATATTCAGCATGCAGCTTGTAAAAATGGCAGAAATAATTACAGTTATAATGACAAAAACAGGCAAACACCTCTTTTATCAATAAATAATGAATGTAAAAAGGTGACTTTTAGTGCGTAATGTTCCTGAGTAGTTTAAACTGGCATTGTAAGAGATTATTTCTTAAATGTTTTGTCAGAGAGAACAAAAAAAGCTTTAGTAATTTGTATTTTATGAATACTATCAAGTTTGTTTTATGTGATAGCAAAATGAATTTCTTTCGTGCTTCTTTCCCTATTAGATTTTAGTATTTGTTGCAGTACTTGTCAAATAGAGATGAAAATTAAATTTTAATAATATTGAAAATATATCTAGAAAAATATGTGATTTCCTAACAGGGAAAGTTCTGTACTCACGTTACATGAATAAATATTTTCTGTATGATACAAATGGATAATGAGAAGTAATGAATTTGATATTTGTTTTAAAAATAGTGCATTACTCAGTGTAGCATTGTATTTTATCACTCAGTCTTTGTGTTCTTTTTCTAATTTTGAGCCAAAATTTCTCCCAAATTCAAACTTAATCATAAAAGAAATACATATTATGACCACTGTTTCTAAAATAGTCTCTGAAACCATGGGTGCATTTATTTGTGTTAATGTGAGGTTTGCATTTTAGTTTAGAGGATAGTGGTGTGAATTTCTGAATAATTTCATTTAAGGACAGTTTATAAGAATAGATAAAACCAAAGCCCATTATAACACAAACTATTCCCTTTTTTTGTCCTGTGTGCAAAATTATTGTAAGACAAAACCCCTTTTCTTTATTGTACTTGGAAAATCTTAGTGCATAAAGTTTTTTTTTTTTAATCACATATATTCTTACACACATACAGACTTACAGACAGTATATGGAAAACGGGCAATACTGTTTCCCTCCTCTTTTCTAATCATACCTGTATCTATCATTTGTAACAAAGCTATAAAATTCTAACTTGTTAGCTATGTTTCTTGAAAGATGCCAATTCTTTTTGTTATGAGCTGAGAAATTCAGATGTAATATTCTCACTCACATAATATTATTTTGGATATTCCTGCTGTTCTAAGTGGATTAATAATAAAAATAAAAAGTTAAAAATAATTTAAAAACTTATACTTCAATCAGTCACTTAAACAGTTCTGGAAGGCAGTTCAACTTGAGGTATTTTGTACATTTTAAAATTATGTTTAAATATGATACTTAGTGTCTTTTTGATTGCAGAAATGTACTTTGTGATGATTTCTGGAAATTTATATTATTTTTTTTGAAAGTGGCAATATAGATGGCATGCACACATCACAGTAATTCTTATTTTTAATAAAAAAATAAATCATAAACAGTATTTCTAGTCACAATAGCCTCTTCCTTGCCTCTGCGAGATAAACAATTTAGTGCCTGAAACTGTAAATGCATACTACTATTAACTTTCTTAAATTTACGCAATGTGGTACATTATATATGGTTTTTTTTCTGAGAAAGAAAGCTTTAGTGTATAAATATATTTGATAGAGTACATTATATACAATGTACTCAAAAGGGTATATAAATAGCAATGCCTTCACTTGTAAAGTTTCTTTGTAAAAGCAACACCAAAAGAAAAAGTAGTGCAAATGAAGGCTCTCTCTGTTTTCTTTTAAAGTGCTATTGTTTGGGTGGGGGCTACTGGAAATTAGTTAACATGATTTTTAATTTGTCTCAAGGCCAGTTGAAAGAAACCGGTTTTCTAGAATGTACATGGCTGAACATCATGCAGAAATAAATATCTCCCCCATGGAATTTAAATTGTATTCTAGTAGTACTATTTTTATGCCTCTTACTAGGAAACGAAATACCTCTAAATTTAGTGCTTTGGAATCTTATTTCCACTAAAAATTTCTCCAGATATGTGAGCACCATAGTAACAGCTCCACGAGCTGATTCTTCATTACAGTTTCCCGATAAGAGCTTCACTCAAGACGGTTCCTTAGGGATGACTGAAACTAAAAATCAATTCTGATAACATTAGAACAAACTTAAAGACCCCCCCCAAAAAAAAATCAGAGACTGAATGCACATATCTTCCTTTTAAAAAGTATTGTTTAAATTTTTGTTTTTGACAAAATCTAAAAAGCATTTTTCAAAACTTAAAAAATTCTTGTGTTATTTTATAATTTTGTAGGATTTCCCACCATTCAATGAATAAATAGTTTGCCCCAGATATGGAAGAATTCAGCTGCATGTATTTATGACCGAGGGCTTTTTGCCTTCTTTATTATGATGTTTTCAAATCCTAGAGATAAGTAATATGTGTGTGAAAAGATAAGTGCAGTGAATCTATCTTAATAAAAGGCTAATAATTAATTCATTATTTTCAAGAAAATCACTGCATTTTGAAAAAAAATAAAAGAGTATAGTATACTAGAGTGAGCTCTGATATTCTTAGAAGCCTGTCAAAATAAATCAGGTTGATAACTGATTAGCAGAACGTGTAGTCTGTCATTTTTAAATATGTGCCCAATTTCTTCACATAAATCTTACCTTTAAAATCTTCAAGGGAAAAATTTATTTTGGGCACATTGGCCATGAGTATCAGTTGACATTTATACAGTGCACAGAATTTATACTGTGGGTTAGGATGTCGGCCATAATTCTAGGCCGATAGTTTGTAAAGGGAAGATTCCATTTTGTTCTGTTTATAAAATGTTACTCTGCAGTTCCATGCTCCAAGACTAACAAGGTCTATCCAAGTATAGTCAAGCGCTGTAGTTTAACTTATTGCATTCATTACACTAGGCTTAGATTGTCTTAATTATATGTTATCAACAATTAAGAAATGGATCAGATGCCACAGACTGGCTAAAACATTCTGTCTTCCTGGCTGGTTGCCAACAGAGGTGTCAAGTTCCATTCCACCTTGTCATCAGCTGCGTCTCTGCTTTGCAGAACAAGCAGCAGCTGTGCTAGACAAAATCATCGAAATTCTCACATGTACTTTTCCTTTAGGAAACAGCTCACACTGAATTGCATTTCTGGTGTGAATAGGACTACACCTGAGTGGGTTTGTGCTGAAAACATATTTTATGCAAATATCATTTTAAACTGATATAATCTTTCATGGCTTTCAAGTGCATTGGTCCCATCAAAATAATGGTCTTACTTTTCATGCTGAAATTATTACCAAATGGATTCTGTGGGCAGCAAAGTACTCTTTGCTCATTCGGCAATGATTTTCCTATACCTCAAATTACATAATTTTATAGGTGCTCTGTTTCAAAGGAAAATAATCTTTATTGATCCAAGCAGTCTGAATTAATCGTGGATCTCTGATCTCAAAAACTCCTGGCCAAATCTTTTTATTCAGAACACCCATATGCCAAGACGCTCAACACTTCACAAATCCTTGTGGGATGATGGGTTTTTCAAACACTCTGATTGTTCAATCTATTGGGGTTTTTGAAAGCAGAGATTCAGCAAGGTTTTCCTGGGAACAGAGACAGGCCCAGTCAACTTTATGAAAAGCTAGATTTAACCTAGCTTTTGCTTCATATTGTCAACATTTTTCTTGATATAATGTAAAAATGGTTCTGTGAAGTTGTTCTCCTGCCTTATGTTCCACCAAGATATTCTGGAGCAGCAGGTGTGTGTGGCATCAGGACCAATGAGCTGCAATGCGATGCTGAGTCACAAATCCTAGGATCAACAGGCTGCCGGCTGACTCCCAATCAACAACCACGAAAAGCTAGTCCTCATAAGAAGAAATGATTTTAAAATTCACCACAGAATTCACATACATGTAGATATGGGTTTTTACTTACCAATTTACTTGCATCTTCAAAGCTCGTTGTGTTTGTACCAACAACTTAATTTGAGGATATCAAAGATATGGAGGAGGAGACCCTTGTTGTAGTCAGCCACATGCTGCTGGGATGAATCTCCAAACCAGACACAGTTTATGGGAGGAAAGGATTTATTGAAGCTGCAGCAGGTTTAGAGGAAGCTCCATAATGGTGAACCCTCCTTTCACACTTCAAAGCAGAGAGAGAGAGAGAGAGAGAGAGAGAGAGAGAGAGAGAGAGAGAGAGAGAGAATAGAGAGAGAGAGGCCATCACTAACACCACACACACATAACAGCAAAACAGGCAGGGGGCCCAGGAGAGAATTCCTTCCCCTTTATAAAGCCCTCTCATTGTTTACTCCCTGAGTCTCTGGAATTTCTCTCCAGGAAGGAAAGTTTGATTCTAGTTTTCCTGAGCCTCCTTACATCCTGCCCCCTGTCAAGAGGGGCTGCCTTCCTACAAGCAACCTCAGAGACCCACCCAAGTTGACTAAAAAGGTCAAGTTGACAACAAAACTTAACCATCACAACCCTGAAAAAATCTCCAATTTGTCTCTAACTTGTCCTGAACAGTTTTGTAATAGCATCTGCTGAGACCACTTACGTTTCAAATGTTGCTTCACAGGAGGGTATTTTTCATGTTCTTTATAATTCATAGAAGCATGAAAAGAAATTCCTTCTCCAAAACCAACTTTCTGTAATGATAATTTGCTTTGATTCCCAAAAATAAGTTTTTTTTCTTAATAGGTAATCTCTCTAGGGATTCTGACAAGTATTATTGGTTTGATTTGGGGGTACACCAACCCTCCCTGCTGAATAACCAGTTTTATAATCTATATATTTATCTCTATCTATCTATCTATCTATCATCATCATCATCTATTTATCATCTATCTAGGCATCTATGTATCTCTCTACCTTTATCCTCCTACTTTTTCCCCATGTTATATTTTGTCTCTCCTCTTAATTCTTGTTTTAATACTGTATACCCAGCTACTCTAAGATATTTGATTCTAAATAATCAGTTTTGGCTATTTTGTAACACAATCTTGGTAAAGCAATGCATGCTTTATGGATTCATCTGCTTTGTGTATCATTTCTACTGGTACCTGCTAATAGTTGCTTAGTGACTGAGGACTATCATTTGGCTTCCTTCCTTCCTTCTTTCCTTCCTTCCTTCCTTCCTCTCTTTCTTTCTTTCTTTCTTTTAACATGTTTATCTTTTTAACTTTTGGAGGAGATCCCCATGAGATATTCAATAGTTTTGTTTTTTTCTGTAGTAGAAATTTTCTTTCCTCTTCTGATTTTTATTCAAATCTTATTTTTACTAAAAATAACTAGTGCCCATTTTATCTTTTCTTTTATCTTTTGAAAATAGCTATTCTGTTACTTTAACAACTTTGTCCTCTCCTTTCATATTCTTTTATATTCCCATTCAGATTCCAGCTAAATTGTTGGAACAGCTGCTTTCTCCAACCTTCTCTAGACTTTGCTGACCACATCACCAACTGGCAGGGTGTGGTGCTCTAAGGTCTTCAAAGGACTTACTTCTAGTAGAAATACTGGAGCAACACTTTTGAGTTATAATTTGTGATCAAACATAAGAGATTTCTAGTAATTTAAGCATTTAAGTCACATTTACCATAGTACTAAAATGGTTATTTAAATTCTGAATCCTACAATCATCTTATCTCATACTAAAGCTGCATGTAAATTCATGATTCTGAGAACACCAGAAAGAAACCTTGGGCAGGCATCTTCTGTAATATACACACTGAGAAAGTAATAAACTTAATCTTGCCTTTTCTTCACAAATTCAAAGGAAAGCATTTTTATTATAGTCTCATCTGTGGTCACTTAACTTTCATAGCTACTGAATTATTAGAGCTAAATCTTATTCTTTCATCGCCCCTCCTCAAACACATATACATACAAATAACATACTAACAACATGTTGAAAAGTTGGTTTTAGTCTGTTTGTATCTTTGAGGGGAATGTATTTTCTCATTCAGCAGTGTATAGGTTATTTTATATTTCCTTTCAAAATACTTAGGACTAGAACCAAAGTAGAGTTCCTTAGTGCTAAGAAACAGTTCTACATTTGATTCAAAAGCCAAAAAGTCCATTTGGCCACTTGTATCTTTCTATACTTCATCAGCAACCCTATGTTGAGCCACTGTGCCAGAAGCACTTTTGCAGGTAGTATCTGGTGCTTTCATAGGGCATGCCTGACTGCTTAGGGGAAAGGGACTGGGCAGAGGGAGGGCATGTTTCTGGCAGGACAAATCACCGAAATCCTTTTAGATATTACAGAGGAATATCCTGAGCTATTGAGAAATCTCAGAAGGACTAACAAAGTTCATTCCATTTGTCATTGAAATTTGACAGTGATGCAGAACAAAACCTTTCCACAGTGGGGGCTGGCTGCACCAAATTCCTTTTGCAACAAAGAAATTAGGTCAAAGAAATTTAGGTCAACACCTTACAGAGATGCCCTCATGCCTGTAAGAAGCCAGGACTGTGTAAAATGTTACATACATACAGGTTATTGTTTTCTTTTCCTATTTAATTTGAAAAGTGACACTTCCTCAAGCTTAGTGGGATATAAATTCAGGTCTGATTCAGCAAAGGAAATTACCTCTTGTATCACTAGCATTGCTCTTGATAAATCTCAGAGTCATCTTAAGGTGCTTCTCGCTTAGCCTGACTGACTCAATTTAATCATGCAATTCAAGAAATATTTATTGAGCCTTCATTATGTGTAATGAACTTATTAGATAATGGACATGTTATGAAGATGAATAAGCAGCCTCCTCCCAACCCCTTCTCCTTTATGATTAAGAAGCTTATAAACTCAGGAAGAAATGCAGTATAACCCAGAGTTTTGTAATTCATTCATCTTATAATGAATGAACTCCTACTATGTGTCAAAGGCTGAGAGAAGTAATATACAAGAGACAAATCAGAGAGATTCTGCATGGAGAGCAGGCAAATCAGATCAGTCTGAGATGAATAAAGAGATGTATTTTCTTGAAAGGGGGATGGCTTAATTGAATTTAGGGCAGGGGAGATTCTAGGGCTGGGGGATAACTCAGTGGGTAAGAGCACTTTCTGCACAAGTATGAAGCCTTGAATTGAATCCTCAGCTCACATAGCCAGGCATGACTGTAACCCAAATTCTGAGTTGGGCAGAGGGAAGGATCATTGAGGCTCCTTGGTCAGCCAGCCTAACTGAAAAATGATAAGTTCTAGGTTCTGTGAAGGCACAGTATCAGGGAAATACAATGGAAGATCAATAAAGAGATTAACTGACATTCTCCTCTGGCCTCCCTTCACACATATGTGGGCTCATGAATCTACATACAAACACACACAGAGATGATAATCTGTCTAGGGTCCTTGAGAGAAGTGGTAGGTAGGAAAAGAATACCTTGGAATGGGTACTGGTGAGAGAGAAAGGCAGTGGAGGGGAATGGTTTGGAGGGGGTACTCCGTCCTAGAACCGTGGGCAGCAGAACTATATTGCAACGATTAGAAGGACAGGAAAGACTGTATTCCTATAATAAGGTGATAATAAGATAAATTGAAAATGTTTTTACTACGTAGACTTCACTAAACATTCAACCTAGCATAGCAATAGTATTCTGTGAAGTGCAAGCTGCTCACACTCCTGCAGAGGTGGCTGAAGGACGGGACTTCTGTTGCTGTTGCTCAACCTCTGCATATAAGAGTAGCTGGCTAGCCTGGTGAGGGAGCAAAATCCAACATTTGAAGAAATTAAAAACTGAACTATTAGAAGTCAGAAATGTAAAATGGAATTTTATTTAGGTATACCAAGAGCTAGACTTAAGAGGACCATGATTAGTCCTTATGGAAAATACTCTTTGGACCTCAAGTCTCCTTTGACCAATGGGGATAGATGAGGAGAGTGTGGCCCCAATAAGCCACAAACCCTTATAGAGTATTGTTCAAAATAAAGTGATTTGAGTCACATCTATACAGTAAATGTAGAATCTGTTTTCTTAAAGAAATAAACAGAATTTTCCTAAATACACTTTTGAAAGTATCCTACCTGAACTCTAAATTGATGTTTGGCCATTTTAAATAAACAAAAATAATGAATGATAAATAGAAAAAAAAGAGCACAGTTTTTATTTTCATTGGTTATATGACCACCTTCTCACTACATACATCAGTTAGCAACGTCGGCTTTCTGCAGTGGAAATTTCATTATCACATCTAATTCTGGTTTGGTAGCACATTAAACTTTCAAACAGTTAATGACTCTGGTTTTCTTTCTGTTCAGCTTTACCTTTCATAAAAGCACTGGCAAGAGGAAAGAAATGACAGTAAGACTGAATTATGAACTTTAAAAAGTTGAGAACAAGTAACTGCTTGTACTGTGAAGGCAGCTCTCAGTGCTCTTGATTAACTGTCTGCAATAGGTCAGTGGTGAGCACTGTGTACGCTGGTGATGATTGTTGTAGCAGACAGGCAAAGGAAATCACCAGGCTGGGAGGGAGATGCAAAGGGAGGAATTTTTTATAGGTTTTTATTGAACGTTTTGGTTACTTAAACTCTGCTTTCATAATTTGGTTCATTTCCTAGACTTATTTTCAATATTATATATATGATAATTTTAACAAAAAATTCATGCTAATAGTGATATTAGTTTCCTAACTGTTCATATTGAAGTTCTTTGGAAATTAATGAGTGGGGAGTTTCAGAATAAGATTGTGTGTGTGTGTGTGTGTGTGTGTGTGTGTGCATGGGTGTAAGGTTTTGCATTTGTGTATGTAAGTATAAATAAATAAATAAATAAATAATATACATGGATTTATATTTTAAGTACCCCTGTGTTAGTACCCTTCTTACTGGCTTGCTTTATCTCTCACCAGTACCTACCCCAAAACAAGTTGTGTGTGTGTGTGTGTGTGTGTGTGCGCGTGTGTGTGTGCGTGTGTGTGTGCGTGTGTGTAAGGTTGTGCATTTGTGTATGTAAATATGTATGCATAAATAAATATGCATGTATTTATGTTTCTTAAGTGCCCCTATGTAAAGATTCATATATAACAAAGAGAACTTTTATTCATGCAGATATCCATATTTTCTTGATTAAAGTAGGTACTTTTATTCTTCTATTTTATTTTATTCAGCTATTTTAGACAACATTAAGGCTGAAAGAAGTCACACAATTTATGCAATAGACACATTTAAATTAAAACAAAAAATACCTAGGGTGTATGAAGTCCTTAGGAAGATCTTACTGTGCCAAAGTCCAGAACCCAGGCCCAGTGTCTGTGCCACTCCATCCTGCCCAGAACCCAGGCCCATTGTCTGTGCCCCTTCCTGCCTGCTTTTCTCCCTCTCTCTGGTCAAGCATAAAGAGTCAAAATGGCTCACAAAGGAAAAGCAAAATAGCTAACAACAATGACACAAACACATTTATAAAGATATCATATAACCAAAATGAAGGCAAACTAAGAAAACACAAAGATAGTTATGAGTTTAATTAAAAAAAACCACCTATTTCTTAGCACCATTCTAAGAAACATGAAGTCATTCAATTCTCAAGCCAGTGACCCAGAAATTACCCCCACACAACTGTAATTTAATACAATCTGTTTCATATGATAATCTTTGGTTAGAATGTTTTACGCACAATCTGGTAGTCTGGTTTAATTTCTTACTTTGCCATTATAATTGCATATGCAAGTTTTTGCAGAATGTGCACACAGACACCTCAGCACAAATAGAATATTGGGGAACTTGTTGCATTGGAGAGATATTCTGCATCCATATGAAATTCCTATCAAGTGAGGGGGCTGATATAAACGACTGTGCCCGGAGCTCTTGTCCTACAGGCCTAAGGATGAGTTTGTACCTTAGAGTACACTGCTCTTTGCCTTTCTCTTGCTTTGGCTGACATCATTTGTTTATTATTTTCACTATTCTTATTCGTGAAAGAAAAACACTCTGTGTACCTAACGATGACTATTACTTTGTAGTTCTCTATGATTATCATTTAAACCTTCACTAGGGCTGGAACCAAGGCCTATGGATCACAAATAAATGTTATGCCCTGCCTTGGGCAGGTGAGGATGAGTGTTGAGACAAAGCCTGCTCCAGGGAATAAAACGACAAGGGAATAAGTCCTCCTGTTGGTTCTAAATTTCTTAGACTTGCTTCCAGTTTATAGAGGAAAGAGTACGCTTCCAGATAATTTTGTTAGATTGTGTGCAATAGTGTTCCAGTACAGCTTAAGATTGCTTTCGCTCCTGTCTGCCTTGATATATATACTCTATAGGGAATCATAATAATGGGAAGAATTGCTTTTCTTCTTTATTAAATCTAATTTAATATAAACTTGCTATTTGGAAAAATCTTCCCCAAATGAGTTAGGCTAGTTTTATTTGTTTTTAAAGAAATACTGTCAATTTAACAAAAAAAAGCATCAAAATGTTCTTACATCCATTCCGAGTCTAACACTTGCCTGTAAATCAGATCAAACTCTATATAAACCACTGAGCAAACTAGGTCACAGATAACAAGGTAACAATTAAAATGACTCTATCAATTATGGGCTTAAGTTATTTCCTAATATCTCACACTGTAGGATCTTTTATATATGACCCCTATTTTATACTCTATCATATAGAGACTATTTTTTAACATAAAATCTATTTATAGAATCATTTAAAAGATGATGAATGGGAAAAAAAACCTTCATTTAAAAAAAAGATGTGGGGAAAATTAGCAGGGAACTCACTCATTTAGAAATATCCTCAAATAAAATTACTAAGTTATAGTTGGTGTGGTAAAGATATTGTTGAATATGTGGCCTAAAGCTTATTGCGGGGACATTTGAGTTTCCTTATCTCTTCTCTAGGTAATATGCTTCCTCAGATGGTTGAGTTCCTGCTGTACTTTACACAAATGTTTTCCTGTTATATTGTCCTTTCCTAAGCCTAGATTAACCTATTAATTTAAAACCTGTATCTGTCACAAAGTGCTAGGAAACCAAGCCCAAGCAATCAGAGATGTGCACGAGTCTTGTGTCTGCAGTGCTCTGTTTGCTTAACTGTCCTGATTTGCTCCTGATAAGTGAACCCTTGTTCCATCCTGAAAGACAAAACCACATGCTTTTAACTGTACAGCTGTACCTTAAAATGCAGTCTTTGTTTCATATAGTACCCATATACGTCTATAGGACAATTAAAGTCAGTTCCTCTGAGATCATGGACATGTCTTTGGTGGTGTAAATCACTAGGAGCTTTAAAGGATTCATATGATTCTACTAACTGAATACCTGTGCCCAGTGCATTCGTGTTCTTTCACAGGCATGTATTTTCTAAAAAGTAAGTGTTCAGGGAAGTGTTTTTGGCTAGATCCTATCTACACCTTGGTGCTGGTTTGGTCCTTGCAACCATCCAAAATAGCATCCATGTCCAGATCACCAGCCATGAGTGTGAGTGTGGGGTGGAATGCCTGACAGTGTGGATTCAGTGGAGGGGAACAGGTCCCAGCCATGCTTCTGATGTGAGTCACAAAGGGAAGCAAAGCCAGGGGAAGTTTTCTGGATAAGACCACAGCTTTCTGGATCATAAACGCTGGAGTGCTATTAGGTGAAAGGAAGACAGTTGACAGTTGGAGGACTAAGGGTATCCTAGTAAAGAGGGTACTTGAGACAACTGCAAAGAGGAGGAATTCAAGCAAATACAAGAATTATGCTCCTTTTCTATTTAAAGGAGTTAATTGGTTTGAGAAGGATTCCCATCAGTACTGAGCAGTTTCGGAACATCACCCTAAGCCTTCTTGTGTTTCTTTGTCTTTTTCATTGCAACATGGGGTGATGAGCTAGAACTCCATCACGGATTGCTCAGTGCTCTGATCCTATGTGATTTATATGTTTAATTAACCTGAAAGAACAAACCTTTATAGTGTTTGCTATTAAAATGAATATTATCTTTAGAACAATGAAGCTGTTTCATTTTAGATATCATATATAAATTAGAATTTTGAACTATTGCATCTTTCTCTTCACATAAATGGATTAACATTCATTTTGCTATGCAAGGTTTAGGTTTTATAAGGATTTTTCAGGAAAGCATTTTTTTTTCACATATCAAGAGAAAGCTATGGTCCTACTGTTGCATTCAGAGCCTGAGATTATGTTGTAATCAGGACAAAATTCCAACTTTGTTACCGTTAGTGAGTGCTAAATTTCCTTAGAAGAAGCTTTGCATCCTTGGATGTTGCTACTGTGCTACTTTTGAACTGTGGAAGAAATTAACAAATTTCAAACAATTTGTTACTGTATCAAAGAGTGTCCGGCAAGATCTCAGCTAGCAGCCACCAACAAATGAAAGCTCCCAGAGCTAGGCCACATGTTATTTTTGAAATGTTACTGTGCATCAGGATTCTTCTAGATTTTGGTTGCACAGTTATACTGAAGGAAATTCAAGAGAAACGTATCTATTTTAGGAAAAAAGAATAGGGATGGGAAGAAAAAAATGCATGTATTGACTGTATCACCTCCACCTAAGAGCTTACATTTCATTGGTAGACCCAGCCACCTCCAAGGGAGGCTGAGAAATACAGTTCTACTAACATTCAAATGAATTGGATTTTGCCTGCAATGAAGAAAGATCAAATGAAGATCACATCACGTAGGCGAGTGATCATCTCTGTGACAAGTTTCAACTCAGAGAAATCTAGCTCAGAGCTTCAGATACAACTGAAGTCAACAAACGAATAGAATATCTAAGAAGTCATTTTAGGTTTGGGCCAAAATGTGTTCATTTGAGTGCTCATGAGGATGATGCCTAAAGCCTAGACAAATAGGAGAAAGCGGTTCTACTCTCAAACCTGCTACTTTATAAGCTGTAGTAAATTTATCTGAATTTCAGAATAACTTGGTAGTTTCTTGTCTTTTTCCTAAAAGTGTGAAGCAGTTTGTTGAAACAGGTACTACCTATAAGATACCCAGCTGTACTTGAGCAAATGAATCTGATAGTACTAGCACAGAAATCTTACTCTCTTCAAAGAGTTTCTGAGCTTCTTCCTGACTTTATTTTATGTTCCATCAGTTAGTTGCCTTAAGAGAGCATGTGGTACCACTTAGAATATTTCTGTTTATTACTGTAACCATACATGAAGTATACTTTTCAAAACATTGTCTCTTTTTGTTTCAATCAATAAGTTACTATTCCTTGTTTTTCCTTTCTATTATTTTGCATCCGACTTTTCATTTCTCATGGCATTCTTTTGAAAATGTGGATAGGATGTGTGCCTCCTTGTAACTTCTTACCAGTAGAGTTTCACATTTTTAGCCTCCCAAATTTGTTTGGTTTCAATGTAGATTTTAAGCTTTATAAAAAAAAATTCTGCAGAACTTGGGAGGCACAGGTAGGAGGATCATTGTGAGTTTGAAGCCACTCTGAGACTACAGAGTGATTTTCAGGTCAGCTTGGGTTAAAGTGAAACCCTACGTCAAAAAAAAAATACAAACAAATAAAGAAATCTGCCTAATAGTAAAATCATCTTTAGGCCACCGCAGAGAGCATAGGAGGAATAACATTTTTGCATCAAAGGTCATCATAACAAGAGGTCAGTGAGAAAGCAAGAGTGACTTGAAGAAACACAAGAGCAGCAACAAGGTACCCACAAAACTGCATGTGCATGGAGGGCTGGATGGGTGGTCAGGCTCAGCCAGACACTCCAGCAATGGTCTGACCACATCACAGACTGGGAAACTCCAAAGTTGCTAACTAAGAAGCCAGCTTTATTTTGTTTAATTTTTTTTAAAGAATTCTATTTCCAGTCACTACTATCAAGAGGCAGAAAAATGTGCTGATTTCTTGTGTTATTCCATATTGGCCTTTTATATAAGATGACTTTTATGAAGGTATAAAATACATTTACATTTGGGGGTTTTATGAACCCTAGAGCAGTATTTAGGGACTCAGCATTTTTCTGCTATACCAGTTGAAGTGACCAAAACGATTTTTGCGTTTTAGCACAGTACATCTGTAAGAATTAAAAAAAAAAATAATGAGCTAACAGTATGGCGGTTTCCTTAACTAATTCTTAATATTCTGAGAAATTTAGACTTATATAATGCTTGAACTTTAAATTTGCACATTATATTAAGTCTCCATGTGATGTTTCTTCTTTAAAAATTACAACTTTGGACTTAATTATACTTTAAACATTTAGAAACTTTCAAAATTAAGTCGGATTCTGAAACTGCTGCAAGTTTTACATCCCTTTACAGGCATAGAAGAAGCTCCTGTCAGCTACAGACAGAAATGACAGAAAATCTGGAGTAGCTTAGAGTGCTACTGTCTATTTCTTATTTCTGTAGGTAATACAGTGAGAACATGCAGGTTAGAGTGAAATACATATTCTTCTAAAAGATAAGAGAGAAAACTTTTTACACCTATACATATGAAGAGTACCCTACTCATTTTTAGAACTTTTTCAACTTGCCCCAAGTAAACCCCATCATCTTCTCTCCATAACAGACTCGTTGCTATGTGCTCCCTACCTCGCCTGAACAGCTACAACAACTCACTAGCTTATTCTCCTAAATCCTCTACACTTTAACCATTGTGCTAGATGTTAAGAATGAAGACAGGTTTGTTATAATAAGGAAAAATCAACTAACTTTTCCTATTCATTTTTAAAAACATTATTTATTTGTTTACAAGCAGAAAGAGAGAGAGAGAGACAGAGAGAGACACAGAGAGAGATAGAGACAGAGAGAGAATGGACATTCTAAGCCCCAAAGCCACACTGCAAAGAATTCCAGATGCAACAACCACTTTGTGCAACTGGATTTATGTGGGTACTGGGGAATCGAAACTGGGTCATTAGGCCATCTCTCCAGTCCCCCATTCTATTTTTACTCAGAGAAAATAAAATTCTAAGAAAATTCTAAGTGTTTATTCTTTTTTAAAGTATTGATTGAGGAATAAAGACGGCACATAATTTTGGAGGAATGGGGTGATTAATGTCTTTGTGAAAACTTACACATAATTCATATATAGATATATTATATATGAATTTCAAATAGGTGCAAAGTAGCCATTGTTTTGTTTAGCTAATATTTTTAGACAGGTTCTCTTTATATAAGTATGCCTGTGGAGAAGATGGTTCTGCAAGGAAGCCATAAGGAAAATAACAAATGGCATTTAAGTCTGGGATAAGTTCAAATGCTCATTGCGGCAGGCCACAGGGGCTTCTTATTTGATTTCTCAACGGTGTCAGCTCATTCTTTGCAGTGTACAGTGTTTCAGTCACAATACCAGACATGTAACCACTTAGTGGCAAGCTTTTGAAGAGATAATTTTAGACCAGTGCTATATGTTCTATTATAGAAATATCACTCAAAATGAAATTTATATGAATGAGGATGTAAAAGGGGAGTGGGTAAAAGAGATATTACAGAAAAGGTGAATAGCCTAAAAGGCTTTCAAAGAATAAACTGGAGTTGTGCAAGCACATGAAACAGAAGGGATTTTCAGGAGAAAAGAATGAGAAGGTAAATGCTCGAAGTTGAGAAAACCTGCTACAAAGTTAAGGTTCAGTATATAAGGTTAAAAGGAGAGTATTCACCAAGGATGACAGAGAGGGAAACTGAAGGCAGACCATTGAGATGATCCCAAATTAAGATATTTAACGTAATGATTGAAGTTACTGGACTCCATTAGAACATTCATCATTGTCACTTAGTTTTAATAGGAAAGACGAATGTGAAGTGTATCAGTAAAATTCGGTGGCCCTATGACACTGTGCTTGTTCAAGTGCAATCAGATAAAGGACCTTCATTAGCCCAAAAGCCAAAAGTATTTTATATGTCTTCTTTGTAGGCAAAATTGTCAGTTACCTACTACCAGTAGAGGTGTGGTCTTCTTCATGTCTGTTTCCCTGCACCTACAATCTTATCTGACAGGTAATATATTAGGATAACAAAAAAATAAAGCTTTCCTCCAGTTATTCTGCTGGACTATGATGAGAGTATATTATTTTCTGAATATTTAACATTTGCCATGAAAAGTTACGTGCTTGTAAGTATTGGAATTGCTATCATGGTTTGCGAGTCTCAATGAACACATTAAGCAAATACTTGATTGTTGTATAGAAGATTTCCTCTGAATTGAAGTGGAAAAGGAGGTCCTGAGGATTCAGGAAGTCATGTTAGCTTGAAATAAACATCCCTTTGGGGGAGGGCTGTGCAGGAAGGAAATTGCAGAGACTCCAGAAGTCAACAAGTCTGGGAGAGGGTTGCAAGACCGAACGCTACAGCTATATAAGGGGAAACAACTGCCTGGGGCTCGGAGACTCTCCAAGGGAGCTGCCTGCAAGTGGTGCAGTGTGCTCAAGACTCCCCAACTTCAGTGTGCTCCAGAGATGCAGCTTCTGGGAGTCATTATCTATGCTGAGATGGGCTTTCTGGTGATTCAGCTATGATTGAGCTTTACTTTATGATTTATCTATTGCTTCTGTAAGCAACCCCTCACCCTGCTCTGTAACACTCCCCAATAAACTCACTGGGTCTCCAACCTGGTCAATTGTTCTTTGGTAGGTCATTTGTGCCCTATTTGGGGAGAAAATATGTGCTTGAGTCCCTCCAATAAAAGTCGTTTTAGCTACACTTGTGTTGATAAAACATTTCTAAACTTTTCTCATTTCTCATTTGATTTCTCTCTCCCTCTCTCTCTCTCTCTCTCTCTCTCTCTCTCTCTCTCTCTCTCTCAGGTAGATAGATGATGAAAAACAATTTACTCTAGTGTTAGCTCTCCAAATAAATATGATCCAGTATCTTTCTTTCTAAGCCAAGAATGCACTTGCCTTTTTCTCATAGTAATAACAAGTATATGCATATATATGTATATATATTCTTATTCCATTACTGTTGTATAAAATAGCACACAATCCACTTCTTTGAAAAACTGGATAGTAAACTCCTAACCTGCTTGTGGATTATAATTTTTTCCATTTTTAATGAAATCCTAAGTGAATTTTATAGCATTTCATTCACTTTTGGATTATAAAACAAGCACTCTGGTTACTTACAGTAATAATCCAATTTTAATAATTAAAATGTCCAGTGCCCATGTAATAATTATGAGATAGTTATGCATCACCTCTTAAAGACAAGACATAAGCATTGCTACAGTGTCCAATAGCTTTCTTCATCAACTTTCTTTAATTATGTCTCAGTTTCATTATCAACTCTTTTGACCCTTGAAGTAGATATGAATCACCAGACCCATCTCTCAAGTCTTATTTAGAAGGACCAGGGTCCCATTTGGGAACATGGATAACTTCCCATTGGTTGTTTGCTTTGTTTTGATTTTAGGGGTCCTCATCTAAAATGAACAATATCTCCCTACCTTGTTAGGAAAAAATCATGAAATGTGTATAAATAAAAACTATAAATATGAATAAAAGTAGTTAGTTATTTTATGGGAAATTTCAGTGCTTTCACTTGGTTAATACCAAGCAAAATAGAAACATTTGTAAATTGAAAAGCTATAAATAATTTGTAATAGAAATATGTGTTGAACATTTCTCTCAGTTGCCATGAGGATAGGGCCCAACCACTGTTCATGGAAACATGGACTGAAAGAAAGACCGTTGTAGAAAAAGCCCATTTCCCATTGCATCAGCTCACATTCCAAGGAGAATGCCTGGGAAGAAAGGAAGTGGTGCGGTTTGAAGTGGTATTTGAACTGCCCTTTAAATAATAATTAATTTTGTCTTCAATGAAGCTTTGTTTTAAAAGAAAAAAAATTACTCCACTGAAATCAAAAGCGCCTAGGATGAATGTGAAATCCTGGGTGGTCCATATAAAATAATGGATCACTATGACTCGAAAAGGGACCCATTTTTCATGGCATCTGAATTTTTTTTCTGATGTCCAAAACTGGCTTTCTCTCATACAATCCATAACCCTCTATCTCATGGACTAGTCCAGCAAGCTCACTCAGGAGAGTCTCCATCAGGTTGGTGACAGGAAAGAGGGAAATGGGGATATCATCAAAAGACATGCTTATAAAATGTATCTAATTACTGTCAATAAATATGGGAAAAATAAATTATATATATATAATTTCTCCTTTAACAGAAAACCAAATCTTGAGAAAGATGACTGCTAATTTTTGATTGAATTTATATGTTAGGGAAAATCAGGAAACAATGAAAGGAGAAAGGGAAGGAGGAAAAGGGGATCTAACTCAGTTGGTTGAGTAATTTCCTAGAATGCACAAAGCCCTGAGTTGGATTCCTAGCTCTGAACTATTATGGTTGTCCATGTCTGTGATCCCAGCACTCAGGGGGTTAGAATAAAGAGACTCAGAAGTTCAAGGTCATCATTTGCTATATAATTAGTATGAGATCATCCCAGGTTACATTAGACCCTGTTTAACAAAATAAAAAAAGGAAGGAAGAAAAGAAAGAAAGAAGGAATTGAGCATTTGACATTCAAATGTACTGATTTCACAGTATAATCCTACCACTGATTTCTTCTACTAAGCCACATAAGTAGCCTAAGTGTTGTCGTCTTCATTTTAAAACTATACATAGCAGTGCATATCTTATAAAGTTTCTATGAAAATGAAATGAATTGAGAGGTTTAATAATTTATGCTTGCCACACATAGTAAATCATACACTTCCAAATATTCCATCTTGAGGAGTTGTGAATGATTATTTTTCAGAAACTATTGGATGAGAAAAAAATATTTTCAGAAAATAAATTATTTTTATGGATTGTGATGTTATAGTTATCTGGACCAAGCCTATAGTTGTCAATTGAAACATTAATAAAATATTTTAAAATTCACTTTATTTTGTTTAGTTTAGCCTTGGAACCATTTCTCCATGTGTGCTCCACAGAATGCTACTGCCACAAATCTCACATATAAAGAAGTTTTTGCTTAATCCCATAAATTTGAAAACTGTTCTGTTTTATCCAGCTTTGTCTTTGAGAAGTCTTTCAGTCAAGAAAGCTATGCAAATTTATTTAAGATTACATTTTATTACCTTATTTGGCCATGGAAAGAATTTTTTTTTTTTCTGGGTAACTTCTATTTATGGTCCATGGAATATATTTTATAAAATGCTCATATAATTGATAAGCTTTGTTCCACCAATCGTGTATACATATGTAGCCATCATATTTAATTAGAAATGTGAAGATTTGATTTACCATTACTCATGAAAACTTGAGGTAGACGCTCTCCATGAGTGCAGGCTCCACCCTCACTACCTTGAGTTAAATTTACTCACTCGGAAAGGAAGGTTTTCAGAATTTAAATAACAGAGCAGAATGTCAACTATGAGCTTGTTTTGCTTTTCTCCATGGGAGGCTGGGGTCAGCTAGTCCAGCAGAAGGTGGAGAAGATGTTCTTTTCGCCAGCCCTGGTACTGACTCTGTTGCCCTGGAATGGCAGGCTCTTAGGAGATTCCCACCTCCTGTTCATTACTCAGCCAATGCTTCCCAAAGGATATCATCTTTAAAGGAACACAGTTTTATAGATGACCATGCTTCTTGGCATGAAGGTACATGTTTCTAGTCTGAATCTTCCACATGGTCTCCTTGCTCTGTTGATGAGTTACCACTCAGGACCTCACTACCCTTTTGAGACAAAGAGATCCAGTATTAAATCAGCTTAGTCAGGTTTAACTGTTTATCTAACCTCAAATCTGGGGGGACAATACATGTTTGAGTGCAACTTTTTCATGGAAGGCCCCTCATCTCCTGATTCAAATTGGCTGAAACTTAAATCTCAATTACAACAGGATGGCCATGCACACAGGAGAAACTAAGGCAGACAGAGATCCAGTAGAACTTTCCCTGTATAATGTTCTGCTGCCCCCCCACCCTGCATTTCTTGATTGAGAGGAGTCATTCAACTGGTTCAAGACATTTGCTATCAACCATGTTCCAGAAAGTTCCCCAGAACTGGGATTGAGCAATAATAAAATGTACTGTGATTCTGCTTTCTGGAAATTTATGGTCTAAGGAAGAGACAAAGCTAGCAAACAAATAAGGCCTCAGTGATGAGTGCCATGAAGCAAGGATACAGGAATACAGAACTGGGAAGAATTTTTTCTATGGTCTGGTCAATGAAGGCTTCTCTGAATCCATTTTGGGCATAAGACCTGAGAAAATTCAGCGACGTCTTTTAAGCAGAGGGAACTCTGGTTGCACAGAGGTGGGGTTGCATTTGAGGAACATTTAGAAGTCCTCATTCAGAGGACTGTTTGATCAGCATTTGCAGAATGAATGGAATGAAATCACAATACTTGTCAGGTGTATCCCAGGAAATTCTTTAGGTTATTCTGTCATAAGACTTTGGGTATCATAAGGAGCAATATGAGAAGAGAATGGATGGTCATCAACAATGTATTGACATGATCTTACTTATACATTTAGTAAATATTTGAAATACTATAGAAGGTTCTGGCATAGAGACAGGGAGACTAGTTTTTAGCTTTATTGCAGTAATGTAGGTGGAAGATGTTTATGCTTTCCATTAGGGTGTTAAATGAATTAAGAAATAGTTGGCTAGGAAAATATGTTGAAGATAGATTTGTAAGACTTACTGAAAAATCAAGTGTGAAAAGTTGGAATGGATTGTCTGTATTCTGCCATAACAAAACAAGTGATGGTGATTAAGAGATAGCAAGTCCAAGATCAAGGCACCAACATCCAGAGTTCATTAAGGGCCTCCTCACACTCTCTTTATTTGATAGAAAACAGAAAGGCAAATCAGAGCCTACCTAGTTCTTCCTACTCATTTTATAAGGTCACTTAATCACTGCTTAATAATGTTGGATTAGGCATTGAGTTTCAACATGAACTTTTGAGGGATATACATTCAAATTCTAGCAGAGCGGGCAACAGGTGTTTTGTGGTTTATATAACTAATTATTCAGTAAAAGAATATATAGATGGAAGTGTAGGTTTTGGGGAATAGAGGTATCAAAAGTTGGCATATTTAAATTTGGCTTTCAGGTATCAAAGTGAACTCATAAAGTAAACACTGCAGTCAAGCTCAAAAGAGAACTCAATAATAATAATTAAAATTTGAATCATTAGCTTACAGATGATATTTATAGTTTTGGCAATGTAGGAAATACATAATTGGTAAAATGTGTCATAAAAATGGAAGCAAGGAATGACCAAAACTGGGATAGTCCAATGACTCACATTTAGAAAGATGAGCAGGTGTCAGTGGAAAGGGCAAAATTTATCTCATTAGTCAATTAATATATTTTAAAACAATATTTAATATCAGCCTTAAAAAACATGGAGATAAGCTGGTTACCTTAACATGAGAAATTATGTCATAGATAAGCTTAAGAAATAATGGGAAGGAAGGATGTGAATTTGAGAAGTGGAGACCACTGTTTCAAATACAGTTTCATGCAAAGAGACCAAACAAAGGAAGACATAGAGGAAGCTATGGGACCATAATGTTTTGATATTGATAGACATGAGTGCGTTATTGTAAGAGGATGAGAAGGATTTGGTGGTGTAATAAAGTTGATGTAGTTAAAAGAAGGAAATATTGTTCCTTAAATAAGTGTGAATCTCCAATACTGAAAGGATGTTGAGTTGGCATAAAATATGAGTTTATATCCCCCTCTCATGGGAGGAAGGCAGGGATTAAGTGTACAAGAGAGCCAAGGAGTGATTTGATTAAAGAGAAAAAGCCACTCATTGATCAAACAGATATTTTTTGTGTCAGTCCTAGGCACTTTTTCTAGGTATTGGTGATATAACAGGATTCATAATACATATTTCTATATTTTATTTCTAGTAGGAATAAGATAGAATCATATAAATGCATAACATACAATAAGGTATTGAGTGCAATTAATTATTAAGTGAAATGACTATAATTGAATTTAAAAACTGCTAATAATCTGTATAGCTATGATAATCTAATTTTTTGAGATTATTATGTGTGTTAACAGGGAAAACTTTTATGGTAAGCATATGACAATCAAACCTGTGCCCAGTCAACATTCAGTCCATGAAGGACATGCACTAAGAAGTGGCAACTTCATCCTGGATTTCTTCCTCTACCGACATATTCAGGGAGGAGTAGAAGGCTTTTATTTCTTCAGTTCTGAAATGAAATATAGGAAGAATCTGTATAAAGTCAAACAGTTTAAGAGAAGCAGGGACAAAGTTTCAAAATAACAGATGTAAGATATATTTGACCTGACTAACAGTAGGATTTTTTTCTTCTTCTTCACTTCTTAACATAACTGGATCAACTAAAGATTTGTTTGGATTAAAAATGAAAATAGCTCATGCATATTAGTGAGGTCAGAACTAAGCAAAAACTAAACATATTGAGAATACTGAATATTGGGCTAAGAAAAAGCTTTAAATAGAGCCTGCAATCTTGGAATCTATACCCAACTTTGTCTTTGTGTATGTATAAAACACTGTACAAATCTCTTAAATTCATTGAGTTTTAATTTCCTTCTGAACGGAATATGGGTTTACAGAAAAACGATTTTCTAGCTCAAAAGACTATTGACTTATTTGTAGACACAAAGATCAGTATGTTATGGGCATTTACAAATCAGTGAGGCAATTAAGTTTTAGGTCAAACAACAGGTCTATGAAAATATATTACGTTAAGGCAAATGTCAAGGCCAGGCTTCTCTGGTTCTAAAGCCAAAGTTATTAATGTGTTTTACAATGTAAAATAAGCAAGGGCTGAGGGAAGAGGACAGGAACATACTAGGTAAGAACCTTCATTCTCAGGTTAGCTTGAGCATTCACTTTCACATTGGTTTCAGAGGAAGGTTGAAAAAACACCTTTCCAAGCAAACTTACCATGTGGCCAGTGTTACATTCTCCTCTGGAAATGGCCTTGCTTTGAATTGCTTCATTCACCTGCTTTGCAGGCCACATACACATCGCAGGGGACAAATACCCCAGCAGTTCATTACCAATTTCCTGCAAGTTAAACGGAAAAGCTGAATAACAAGATTTTTTTTCCTCCTTCACTAATAGGAAACATCTGAATTATGAAGGGTGTAAGTTAGAGTATAGCAATGCACTTAAAGTTTGCAAATATGCATTTACAAATTAGCTTGCTGCCAAAGTTGCTTGTATTTGTAACACATCTAATGCTTTTCTGCTCAGCACCTCTGTCATGGTGAACTTGAAAGACAGAAGTAGTATTTTCATGCTAATATGCCGTATAGTGTCTTTGCTAAATAAACAGTTCCTTGGGTAGCGCTGCTCATTTGTAGTGATATAATTGAGCAACATCCATACACAGTGACAACATTTTGAGCGGTGTTAGTTAAAAGATAGAACATCTACGTTAAATCCCTAGCAATATATTATAATGGGGAAAAAAATGCCTGCGCAGCAGGGAGCCTTTAATACGCAACTCCACAGGCCACTTAAATAGTGTAATCTGGCTTTCAAGTGGGGCATTCTAAAGAAACTCCATGAACCTTGCTTTGGGGTTTCAGAGAATCAGAATGGTTTTGAGGCCAGAGCTCTGTTCCGGATCCACCCGCCACGGAAACACTCACGCTGCTCTTCCACAAAGCCAGGTGGGATCATTTTTCTAGGAAACATCAATTACTTCTGCTTTTGCTCAGAAATGGCACAGTTATTTTTAGATGTATTTTCCACCGGTCTACAAAGTATTACAATTGCCACAACATATTGGATAGTGTCATAATGGTGTATGAATCCCAGTGCAAAATAAGCCTCCCCTGGAATCTGTCATGTGTATGCAAGGATTATGTATCTTATAGCTTCCTGTGCAGGCAGCAGGCAATGAATTGGTAGCAATTGGAAAAGGATGACTTCAAACTTTATAGGTTTCAAATATAATTAAATTTACAATTTTCTTTTTATGTTTTTGCCTTTCTGAGGTTAGCATCAGCTTGTAGAGTTTATGATCTGGAATACCCTTATCTGAATGAAACGAGACAGATTCTTATAGGGACCTATAAACCCCGAGATAGCGAGGGAGCCCCCAAATTCCATGAACACAGAAGTAGGTTAGTGAATTATATTCTGCTCATTTGACTTTGTTGGTACTTAATTTGTATTGAGAGATGATATTTGAAGACTTCAGCTTATCATGATCTGGTTCCTTCTTCTGATGTAATGTAAATATCAAGCCAAGATGTTTGAAATAAGTTTTGTTAAAAAAATATAAAAACCCTGGAACGTTGTCTAGGCAAGTACTCTCCCACTGAGTCGCACTTTCAATCTTTATATTTTTAAACTTTCTCTTTGCTTTGGATTTTGAGATAAGATCTCGCTAAGCTGTCCAGTTTGGTCCTGACTCAGTCTCCCAAGTAGATAGGGTATTAAGTGCCTTCCACTAGGCCTGGCTGAGGGTAAACATTTTGAGTGAAGAATTAATATCTAGGATACTGATATCTTTTCTTTCTTGGCATCTCTTTAATTTATGTTCCATGATCATATCTATAAGAATTGAAAAATGGATTTCATGCCATTATAATCTCTTAGGGGAAAATGTCTTGTAGTTCATTCAGCTGTCTTCAACCTACTAACTACATTTTTGAGCCTTTTGTTTAAAAAATGCATTTTAAATTGCAGCCTTTGAAAGGTTTGTCTATTCATCCGTTAATACATTCAGTTATCTATTCAACAATTTACTTTATTCTCTATGCTCAAAATAGAACTCTCACTTTAGTAATTTTTATAGTTTCTTACCCTTTAAGAAACTAAGACCAAAAAGAGAAACAAATCATAAAAATTACAAACTCTTATTAATTAATTAATTGATTTTTTACTAACTCTTATTTTTAGGAGAGACATTTAGTGCCAATAACTAGACTCAAACAGATAGACTTGGTCAGCCATTTTTCTGGCTTGATATCTAATTAAGGTGGGTATCCAATTACTTACTGTTTGTCTCTAGTGCCTGTGTTGGGCAAACCCATCCTGCACTTGATGAATACGCTGTACATAACTTTTATATAAACAGGTTCTCAGCCTGTGAGCCAGTGCTTCAGCTATCAAATACACTTATATCGTGTTCAGAAACTGTAGAATTCATGCTCAGAATTCAACACTACCAAACAAAAGTGAAATCCTAAAGGTAACCTGAGATTATCACATACTTTGGCATAGAGATGGTGACATTTGAACCATTTTTATTCACCTTTCTTTCTTAGGACCATGTGACTTCTCCTCCTCTTGGTGCCTCCATTTTTAATAGGGAAAACTATTGCAAGAAATACAAAATTAAATTCTCATTCTCAAACAGGAGGTTAAATACATTTAAATGTATGAATACAATTTACTTGGAATTAAAAAAATCATTCAGTGAAGGATATTAAAGTATTTTGAGTTTTACTGCAATGTATTGGGATATGTAAGTAAAAGGTCTGAATCCAAGGTCCTAAAAATGGTGCCAGGAGAAAGCAATCATTGCTACCAATTTCTGTTTAATTTCAGGAAGCAGTTTTCCTTTTAGCTGATGGGTGGCTGTTCACATGTACTAATGGACCCAGCTTTGACCCTTCAAGAGAAGTTCGTTACCTTTGTCTAGACTTGGGGCTTTCCAGCTCTGATGCTGGAACATGTCATCTGATCATTTGATGTCATCCTCTCATAAAAAAGACAAAGATTTTATCTCTATATCTATATCTATATCTATCTATATCTAATCAATGTGTGTATATATCCTATTCATCTAACTGATGTAATAATTTTGTTCTTCATGCTATCATACTAATTCAGTAACTCTTCTTTTGACCATACCATTTTACTGAGTGGGATAAATTCTTTAAATTTTATATTATTTTATTAGTTAAACAAATACTGAATCAGACTCATGGAAGTCTTCTGGATATTTTGCATGCTTTGAGTTTAGAACAGTCAGCAATGTAGAGGTCACAAGGCAGTGTGTGTGGTATGGAATAGTGATATTCTAATTTTTATTTTTTGTGGAACTTTATGTGTTAGTTTGTGCCAAATTCCAGGACATCCTCCACACATGTTTAACAACTCACTGCTTCTGGAAACCAAGCCATTGTGCAAGGTATAAATATCTCAAACTTCTTAATTTGGTGACTTGAACTGCTTAGAGACGAAGATTTTGTTTCTTTAAACTGCTGACTTTGAAAGGCATGTTCTTTCTGGCTTTGGATAATTCTTCAATAACAATGAAGAAATGTATGGAAGCCATATTGAAGACTTGTGTGTAAGCTTTACAAAGTTAGGCAATTAAAAAGATGATAATGTAAATGTTTTCTTTTCTGAAAGATTGGTCCTTAAGTTATTATTAAGAGAGAATGACTTTAAGATTTGTGTTTTTTCTTTTTCTCGTGAAACCTGGAACATGCTATATTTATTTATTTTTGCATAAAGAATTTAATGTAATGAAGAACACCAGCACATTAAAGCAAATTTGTATCAAATCTCCAGGAAAAAAAAGATGTCATGCATGCAGTATTTCCTTTAGACATCTGAAATCCAGTATCATTGTTCTTTCAATCTGTTTTCTAAGTAAATGAAACAATGCGGAGTATACATAAATCTCTCTATATTAGTGTTTGAGAAACATTTCAACAGTGGAAGTTAAAATTTAAATTAGGAAATTAAGAGATAAAGAGCATAAAATTAGGAAAACCAGAATTGGGACCATGTATATTCTCATTGGTTATTTCACTGTTCTGCCTTTTTATCCCCACCAAACTTTCTCAATCTCTGATGAAGTAAAAATCTTCTGAATGAAGTTATCCATTTTTGAACATTTTGTGCTATATATCAGAGTCTATTAACAACATATTTCTTAATCTTAAATATGACCTACTACTTCTCCTATATTGCTTTGAGACAGTTTCACTCTGGAGACCACACTGCCTGCAATTCACTGTGCAGAACAGGCTGCCCTCAAACTTGCAGTATTCTCCTGCCTCTGCTTCCTGACTGTTTGGATTACAGATATACTGTAAATTACTGTAAGATGCCAGCAAATAAAGACCATTAAGAATCTAAACCTGAGAAAATTCATTCATACCAAATCAACAAAAGTATGTTACTGTGTGATTTTATACATATGTGTGTAGATAGACACACATGTTCCTAAGCTTTATCTAACATTAGATAATGACAACCATTGAATTGTGTTTTTCTGTTCACTTTTTTT
>PVHP010000396.1:0-154766 GCA_004024765.1 Zapus hudsonius | reverse complement strand
ATGCGGAAGAGGGGGCGGAAAGATTGTAAGAGCCGTGGTGGGGGAGATTATCCGGAGGCATGGCCAGAAGAACCTGGCTGAATACTAGGCTATCCATGGTCCCCTGTCACAAGGACTGATCCAGACGAACCATGGAGGAGGTTATCCAGTGGAGGGGGGAGGGGAGGGCAGTGGGGAATTGGGGATAACAACTCATTGTTTGCCCACTAAATGTTGTAACTCATTATGGACAATAAATTAGAAAAAATAAAAAAAATTAAAAAAAAATGAAATTATATAAACTAAAGGTCTGGGATTAGCATGTATTCAAATCATTTACTTTCTCTACAGAAAATAAAGTCCTCTCTCACACCCTGGGTTTCATCAAATAGGAGAATATTAGCAAATATTTGATAAAACATGAAATTGGGGACATGTTTTCTCTGTATTTTTGTATGTTGGGTGTGTGTATGTGTGTGTTCATTTGTGTGGGTATACATGTGTGAGTGGTGATACGAATGTGTGTACATGCTTGTGAAGCCTCTATTTTGCTAATTTTTGATGTGACCAAAATAGTTATTTGGATGCCATCAACAAAACATGCATCTTTATAGAAGCTTCAATTTAGAGACTTCTCAGTTTACTGCAGGGGGAAATCTAGGACATTTTAGGATATGCACGAGTAGCATCACAAAGATCCCCAGCAACACCTGCTATGATGCAAAGTAAAATATGTTTTTGAATGTTTAATGCATGATTCAGTTTTAGTTGCATCAGTAGAATGTTTAAACTTTTGGGTATTTATCACATATGTCATAGGTTTGAATGTAATGTCCCATGGCCTCAGAAGTTTGTGATTAATTTTTATATTGTATCTCCATAGTACAGTCTTTGGATGGTGGAGCCCTTTTGGAGAAAGCTTATCCTTAGGGGTGGATTTGGGGTAGAGTCCAGCCCTGTGTGTGTGCAGAGCCAGCTAGTGCTTGCTTCTGCTTGTTATGGCCTCAGTGCTGGAATAGATGATCAACTGAGCCAGCTTCATCTGCCATGATGAAGCTTCTAGGGGAAGTTGTAGGCATGAAATAAAGCATTTCTTTCCATAAGTTGCTTCTGGTTCAGTGTTTATCTCAGCAACAAAAATGTTCTACAGGATCTTTGCCAGGTGAACTCATTTCATTCTCTCTGAGGACACACGTGGCACAAACTATTCTGTCCATGTCACATACAGTGGGTTGTGGTATCATGGCACTCTTACATTAGGTGTACATTACAGATACCATTTTAACAGGTAGATAACATAAACTATCAAAACATGCTCAATTTTTATCCTAATTCTGATTGAGTTTTATGTTTTGAGATATAAACTCATTGGAAGAGTTTAATATTTGTTTTTTTTAAACAATCTCATTTCTAAGCTGCCTTTGCTTACATGCACACTAACAAATTATTTCAGACTTACTTATTAAAGTTTCTACCAATACTCATTTTCCTTACTCAATATCCCATATCTGCTAAATTTAATGTCTTGAAATTGTCTGCAAATGAGCTTATGGAGGTTATGAAAAGAGATGGCAAATTTATTTTTAACTTCATTTTGGTTTTATCATGTGAATCAATCAGTTGGACTGTGAAGAAGGAATATTGTAATGGTAGAAGGAAACATTTACATGTTCGGAGTTATTTTCAACTTGAAAGATATCTGACAAAATTCAGGGATGGTTCATTTAATTAACTAGGCAACTATCTTTCTGATTTTATCCCTGCAGGGCTACATTTGTATTATATATTGAATTGTATTCTCAAACAGTGTGTGAGATTGTAACCATACTCAGAATTAGGCCTTTGAAGAGGATTGAACTCAATACAGTTAAGAGCTCATCACACTGTATTATCTTGTTTCTTCCTTACAAATGGGCCATGCAATGATCACAAAGAAACCTTTATAGAAGTGAATGAGAGTCAGACTCCAAGACACTCAGAATTCAACATTTTTATATGATACTTCACAAGTTCAGGACATAAAATATCAGGGATTGAGGTATTTCTTTATTTTATTTCTTTTTTTTTTCTTTTTGGTTTTTCAAAGTAGGGTCTCGCTCTAGCCCAGGCTGACCTGGAATTCACTATGTAGTCTCAGGGTGGCCTTGAACTCATGGCAATCCTCCTACCTCTGCCTCCCCAGTTCTGGTATTAAAGGCATCCGCCACCATGCCCGGCTGGGATTGAAGTATTTCTTTTCTGTCTGAAATGATTCAACAGTCCATATCATCTGTGTACGAGGACACAAAATTTGCTTTGTGTGTGTGCAGAATCTGAATGAACAGGAGGTAAAAGTCTCAATCCCCAAAGAAGCCATATCCCTTGTCACAGTCCACTAGGTAAAGCCTTGCAGGGACCTGACAAGGGGCAGCTTTAGAATTGTCAACCTCAACCTCTTCATCCTCCTGACAGACTGAAGATGAAGCTTCCAATGATCAGGATCACTTACAGGTGTACCTCTAAGTCCATGTTTTGAAAACAAACATGTTCTGAGTACTGAATCACAGCAACATCTCTACAATTAATATTAACTTGAAGAAAGCTACCTAAAATTGCCCTGAAGCATCTCTCATGATCTTCAGATGATATGCCAAACACAAGCCTGAAAGACAGAGGCCACATATTTTCCCTCATCTGTTGTTCCCAATGAGGAACAGCTTGAGGTGCAAGCATAACTGACATGCAAATTGAGGGACAGATAATAGGGTGGAAGGGTTTGGGGGAAGGAAATGGGAGGGCAGCTAGGGAAGATATGCACAAAACTAGATCTAAAATGAATTGGTACCACAGGAACCTTATTCATTGACAGCAGGCTAACTAATATAACCCTCCAAAGGAATATGAGGGTACCATCTGTTAAGAAGGGTGGTGAAGCCTAACCCTAAAACATTTGACTCTGGCTCATAACTCCCAGTGCCAGAAATCAGTTACTACTTATATTGAGCTATTGATCTGAGAGACCTACAAGGGCCCCCAAACAAGACAAGCTTCTATCAAAGCACTTGACTATCCACCTGAGGTAAATGATAAGACCCTATTGATGAAGACAGCACAGGCTACTGTCACACAACAGGAGAGACCTAAGTTAAACTTGAAAGGAAGCCTACTGTGATGGAGAGTGCTATATGAACTGCCAGGGAAAATTGGCCAGCAATGTTGGGAGAAAGCAGGGGACACTACTATATGACAGCGACTGGCAGGACAAGATGTACACACCTGTGCAATAGTGGTACCCAACCTGAGTCACCAAGAACTCTCTGTGTGGCTAAGAGATCTGCTCAGTGGTAATGAATCTAGAAATGCAAACTAGGATCTAAGCCAAGTTCCTCTGGAGACCAAGAATCTGGACTCCAAGGGGAAGCCTCCACCAACCATGGGCCTCAAGACAGGCTACACCATTTATAATTTCAACCAATTAACATTGCTTATCCCATTTAACCTGTGCTGATCTCACTCTCCATTGGAATTTTTTTTTATTTTTTAGAAATTAGTGAGAACCTAGGACAACCTAGCTCTACCAACAAGATCAGAAATGATAGCTGACTATGGCAGGAGATGAACCACCCCTGACACATCAGCTAGGGCCCAGGTGAAACCTCAGAGGAACTGGCCCATGAGCAAGAGTGCTGCTTCCACCCGGAGCCTGACAACCTGTGCCTGGTGATGGAGACAGATGCTGAGGATACTTGAAATATACCAAAGCAGAAATCCAGAAGCTTCTAAGATCTCAACACTATGGTAGACTTAAAATATACTCATCATGGCTCAGAGAATTTTGCAGAAAAGAAAGAGGAGGGGAGGGAGAGAAATATCCAGCAGTGGAGGAGGGCCCTCAGTGGAATGGGGGCAGGGAGGAGGGAAACGGTGGTACCAACACATGATTTGGTCATACAAATTTATACTTAATAAATAAAAAATACCCATAAACCACATGGCTCTGGGTATAACAAAGGGATTTCAAACTGGAACATAGCCGATAGGACAAAGTATTATACTAGTGACCTTATACTGGCCTATATTTAGTGTATTTTTCTACAAACATTCAGAAATAAAAATAGATATATCTCAGGATCACTGAAAAAAAACTTACAGGAAATGCTACACACACAGTCACACATACATATACACACTCTCATGCATGTGCATACACACGGACATTTAACCAGATGTTCCTTGACTTACAATGTGGGTTATATCTCAGGAAACTCCCAAGTTAAATATATTGTGAGTGTAAATGCATTTTAGGCCCTTAACTGAACAGCATAGTTCAGTTTAAAATACACTGAACCTGCTCAGAACTCTTGTATCTGTCAACTATTGGAGGAGAAATTGTTCAAAGGAATCCCCATTTTCTAATAAAATCATATTTCAATTAATTTACTGGATACTGTACTGAGAGCAAAAACTAAGATGACTTGTTTATACACATTTCTGTGTATATTTCAAAATATAGAATCACTTTGTTAAATTAAAACCAAGCAAATTCTATGAAATCCAATATAATGTATTTTAGAAATATCGGGTATGCATATATACCCAGATATTTTGGCTATATTAGAAATCAGCTCAGGTTTAAGTGTTTCGAACAACAACCAGTTACTTCCTTCTGATTCTGCTTCTTATTTGGATATTTGGTCTGTGCTTGTCTCTGAAGGTTCTGTTCATGTGTTGGAATGGAAAGAACTAGGGAAAAGAGGAAATAGGACGAGATAGAAGTTGCTCATCAAAATTGTATCTTCAAAAAGTCTGAAGCAACCTTCAAAGGAGGGTTGGAGTAAGCTAGGATGTCATGGTATTGGGTTGAAATGAATGGGCTTTTACCCTTTACTTCTTATGCACTGCAAATTGACTGACCTGGAAAGGAAATGACTCTGAGTGGCTCTCTGGAAATACAAGTTGACTCTGAAACAGTTGAAAACTACAAGCGATCTATAGACTTTACACATTATAGGTGAATACTCATGCCTTGAAAGATGTGGTGTTTTGAATGAGATGTACACTGTTGCCTCATATGTCTAGAATTATTGGTTTTCAGAAAGTGATGATTTGGGAGGGGGAGCCTCGGTGGGAGCCTTGAGCCTTATGGAACCCTGTTACCCATCCCCTGAGCTGGCTCTGGCTCTTGATCCTTCCTGCAAGGCTTCCTCTGCCAAGATAAAGCTACCCCTTTACATTATAAGCCAAAGTGAACTTCCTTTCATCAGTTGCTTTGGGTTAAGTGTTTTGCCTTAGCAATGTGAGTATAACTGGATGAATGGAGAGTCTGGGAAGAGCATTTCTGTATCTATCTTGGTAAGTAAAAAGATCAACCCCGAGAGGAGGAAAGACTAAGTATCTCACTGTGAAAAGAAGGGGACATCAACTGTGTCTACATGTGTAAATTTTCAAAATGGTCAAAGATTTTGTACACAATTTGTACTGTGTCTAGCATAATGAATTGCTACATAACAAATAAGGGCAAATAACTTTAACAAGTATTAGTAGTAGTTTCTTTCTTTCTTTTCTTTTTTTCGTAAGCAGAAATATTGAACTACTTTTTTCTATAAAAAATTAAACGATCTCTCTGATTTTAGGCATAACTCTTGTCAACTATATGCAGTATACGTTTTTGGAATGATAAATGATTTTGCACTAAAATTAATGTCTTTATCCTTTCTCCAAACTTGACAGGCCACATACTGATGTATTTTCACTCTCAAATATAACTTGGATGTCAGCCACTGAGATAGACTACATTCCTGAAAAGCGAGATTAGACAAGAGACCAAGAAATGATTGAGATCTAATCTAAGATATGCAGGTAAATTTTCTCATGTTCTTGAACAGTTACACTTCTCACTTTTGCTTTCTTCAACTACATTTGTGAAGGCCAGTTTGACCATGTGTATCCTTCAGCCCTTTCAAAAACAAAAACTTTTTGACCCACCCATCTCCCCCAAAGATCTTCACTTTTAAGCTTATTCCATACAGCAAATGTATGGTTACAGACTTCATTTATCTACTTTTTAAAAGCCGCACTGACTTTCTCTAGAGTATCTTTCATGAGTCTGCATGTTGGTATCAGCTCACTTCTCATTGGACAGAGGTGAGCTATCAGATGGCAAGTGTTCTCTTATCAGTCAACTTGCCATATGTTCTTTAAGTCAGCAGGAGTAATTTAGGATGAGGAAAAGAAAGCCTGACATCCTGAGTGGAAAAGAAAATCTCATGAGGAATCTCTTCTTTCCATTGATAATTCTTGATAAGTGATAGCTTAGACTGAATGACCCTGACTGTGCAGCCTTCGGGGAGATGTTCCCTATTCCATTCCAAGTGATTGGTCTCAGCTGTCAGTGTGACAGTCACTTGTCACAAAATCTCCCAAATTTCCACGCTGAATCTAAGCCACTCTGCCACCAACATCAGTGGCTCTGGCCTAGACATGACAAACACTGATAAGAGACACAGATTTTATAGGTATCTGAACACATTCTTTGCAGCCCTAACCGTATCTAGTGTGTAATCCTTGTGTGAGATTTCAGAGTATGGGATAGGATTATTGCCAACATTTTGGGGGAAACATGTTGTTCTGAGTTGGAACGAAACAAAAAACAACAACAGAAAACTTTGAGTAGATATGCTATCACTAAGCTATTTTGTTTACAGCCACAGAGATCTATCTGGGTTTAACTTAACTTATTCATATCACTAAATAGACAAGAATGTCAAGTGACTGCTAATAGGAAGTTTGAGTGGAATAGATAAGAAAGTAGATAAGAAACCCAGAACTGATTGAATAAATTTGGGCCATTATCTGAAATGACAGCTGATAGTTCATGACATAAAGGAAATAGATGATAAATGGTATTAATGAAGCCTAGGTTTTTCACCTTCAGGTAGGTTCATATGTTTTCTTCTCCAAAATGGTAATGAAATCTGGCATAATTCTTTGGGTGATTTTTTAAAAATCAATTAGTGTAAAGAATACAGATCAAGCTGTCATTTTAGTTTAGGATAGAGAATTTAAGAGAAGGAAAGAATGCAGTGTCTAAGAGGAGGCAAGTGGTGGTCCTAAAAAAAGGAAAAACCACTTTCAAGCTGTACTAAATCAGACACTGGCATTTCTTTCCCTTTGTTTTAGAAGGCAGAAAAGTTTGAAAGGACATGCTTTCAGTATGACTTTTAAATATGTATGTATATAATCCTGGATTATTGTTGCTTTCAACTTTGGGAGGAGAAGATAATGTATGGTGGTCAATGCAAAGACTCCTAACTGGTTAAAGTAATGAGAATAAATTTCTGTTGAGTACTCATCCTTAAATAGGATCTCAAAATCACCTCCTGCCTGCAAATCCCAGGGAACATGTCAGAAGAGCAGGAAGACTGAATGCAAGAGCCAGAAGATGAAGGAGAGACTTGTGCAATGCTGGTTTCTAGGTATGAAATGAACATTAGAGTCATAAATTCTTTGCAGCTGTGATGAGAAGATCTGTTCAAGATTGTTAATATAGTGTCACAGATCAGGAATGGGCTCTTGAGGCCTTGCCCTCCTAAGAAGCAATTGTCTGCGGAATGGGGAGTCATTTTCTTCAGTAGGGTACTGGCGCTTTGAGTCTTTCCCTGCCCCACCCCCCACACTCACTCATGCAACCAAGTCTAACTAAACACAGTGAGTCACAGAAAAATGTAGATGGGCATTATTTGTGAAGAAGTATGGGTTCCACAGGAGTGGGTAATGGAAATAAATGTAATTAAAACCAGTTATGCATATGTATGGGATTTATGAAAACAAACTAGAACGAGCTCAGGACACAGTGGAAGAATGAAGGGATGAGAGGAAGAGATACTTGACTAGCAAGTGGAGGAGAAGGGATTTGGGGGAGTTGGGGGAATTACACATAACTAACAATAGAATGAACCAGTACCACAGAAACCTTACTTCTGGTTAGCTATTTAAAAGATATAACTCTTACTAAGAAGGCAAGAATTGTCCAGGCAGAAGTGCCCTGTAGGGGATGGAGAAAAATAGCCCTTAAAACCATTGGTTCTGGCTGAGAAATACCAGTGCCAGAATTGTGTTATCCACTAAAAATTGCTAATTGTCAGGGATGCTCAAAAGATACCCAAGACAATTCCAGTTATTGCCTAAGGCCTTGGATACCCACTAGAGCTACATGGTAAGGGCCCTAATACTAAAGTCAACACAAGCTGCTAGTACAGGATTTTGAGGTATGCTTGAACTAAGAAAGAAGCTACCTCCCTAAAAACTAGCCCTGATAGCCTTAGTTCTGCTTCTGGGGGATAGTGGTCTCCAGTGGTGTGAACAAGCAGGGGTTCCTGAAAGATGCAGAATCAACCATCTGGGTATGGTATACACACCTGTGCAATAGTGGCACACTGGTCATGGACTGGAAATGAGGCCAGCACAGAGGGAGGGAATTCATACCTGGTACTGAGAGCCAAGTCAGAATCCTACAGATAGGAAGGTCATGGACTCTAGAGAGAAGCTCCCGCTATCATTTGGCTTATATAACAGGCTATATAACAGCCCATCAAAATGTCTGAAGCATTACCCCATTTGATATATGTTATTCTCACTCTTGATTGGAGACTCTGCTTTCTGTTTTCTTTTCTTTTTTAAGATGGTGAATATCAGAAAGAACCAAGTTTCATCAATATGACAAGAAAAATATATTCTACTATTAGCATGAAACAAGTCATCTCTGTCACATCTACCAGGGCCCAGGAGACATTGCAGAGTTCCTGGTGATTTAAGCTCAGGTGTTGCTGGACAATGTAACAATCTCCTTCAGGGAGACAGGGGAGACAATGAGGAGACTCAAAAGTCATCATCAGACAAGTTCAACAAATGCAGAAATCTAAACACTGAAGGAAATTTATAACACTCCCACCAAGGTTCAGGGAACATTGCTGAAGGGGGGGGGGAGTGGAATGTCTGTAAGAGCCTCGCATTGGAGAAATGTGTTGGGAGACATTTTCCTCCCACACTGAGACTGGAGTATTCCTAACTCCAGAGTGAATGCCAAGAACCTGGCTTGGGTTTGTTCTTGCAAGAGAGAGAAGATGTAAGAATGCAGCCCAATTACCATGTGACTAAGAGGCTTAGACTGTAAACTTCAAAATAATGTTAATAATTATTTACAAATAAATAAACATAGTAATGGATGGCATTGCAAAATGAAATGTAAAATTTTGAAACCCAAGTTTCTTCAGAAAAAAATGGATTTGGGAATGACTGTAGGAGAATAATAGGAAAAATGAATACAACTACCTCATGGTTTCCAGTAGGCATGAATATCAAAGTCCCTTCTTCTCTACTTTGTATTCTTTGCCTTAATTTGCCCATCTTGTCCTGCCTTTGTGAGCTTTGGGAATGTGAATCCATCATCAATAAAGAAAATCATTAAAATATAATGACTCTTGAAACTCAGAATTTTCTCATTTTCTATTCTGACCATGAGAAACATGAACAGAATAAAACAATGGGAAGAGGTTATCAATCAGTGGCCTTCTTCACTAGATACAGAAATATCAGCGGGAGCGGGGTATGGCTAAATGATTAGCACTGATTGGAGAAACATGTTTTAATGGTTAAGGAAACTGATGCAGTTGAGGCACATGATATATTGGCTTTTGTGTGAAAGCTGTATTGTTCATTGCTTGTGTCAGTTCTTTATATGTCAAAATAAACTTAACATGTTTTTCTTGTGTACAGTTTGTGGTATGCACATGGGTATATGCGTGTTTTTATGTTTGTAGGCAGATGTTTGTGTGTGGATATCGGTACAAGAAAGCGCATGTTTTGTGTGGATGGAAGCCAGATGTTGATGTGGGGGTTCTTTCTCACTAGCTCTCCGCCTTATTTATTTATTTATTTATTTATTTATTTATTTATTTATTTATTTATTTATTTATTTATTTGAGCTAGGATCTTTTACTAAACCTGGAGCTTGCTGTTCTGGCTACACTAGCAAATATCAAGTCCCAGGGATTGTCCCGAGTCTACTTCACTAGCATTGGGTTTATAGTTGTGTACCACTGTGACCAGAGTTTAAATAAGTTCTGAAGATCCAGACTCAGGTCCTTATGCTTACTTGGCCTGCCCTTTCCTATCTGAGTCTTTAATATTAGTTTAATATTAGTGACAACTCTTAATATAAATGTTAAATAACTCAAGAAATCTCATTTCAGAACTACTTTTGCCTCTAGACCCACCTCACCAAACTAAATTCTCCTCATTTCACAATAGTATGAATGCTTTATTTGGAAATGAAAGGTGAGTTTCATTGAATAGCTTTTTAAATTTGAATTTCCTCAAATACCAGGATCAAGTAAGTATTCACTTGAAATATGGATTTTCTCTTCTGAAGACAAAGAAGGATGCATGATATCGGAAGGATCATTGGTGCACATCTAAAGACTCCTGCTAAGAAGGATGGGAAGTCTTTCATTTCTGCAGTTAAGTTGGCTGAATTCAGGCTACTTCTTACTTATGGCATTTTCTAGATACCTCAGATCAAGGGAAAGCAAAGGAGACTCAGCAACATATGACTTTTACCTAGAGAAATGATAATACTCCACCACTTCAGAATGATGCCACACAGTTCTACACTCACCCCCATGTATTGAGTCACTGCCATGTTCTCCACTGAGCACCAAAATAAAGCGACAGATTTTAAAGGGTGGAACAAGGAAATCACAGGTGGTACCACCTACTGCAGATCCTTTAGCTCTTCTTAGCTCTGTTGCAGCTGCTGTTCTTTGCACAGTCTGTTCAAAGCAAGACGAGGGATAAAGTGTGGAATACTGTCGTTGGGCAACAATACCATTTGTTTGCTCAGACCATGATCACCTATGAACTGGAGAAGAAGGGCTTCCTTTTCAGGCTATGGAAAAAGAATATTCAGGCATGACTGCCTACCTTGCAAACAGTTTTTTTATGATTTACTGATTGATACCTTGCCCATTTCACAAAATTCATCTTAATCTCATTAATCTCAGAGTGTGCATTATGTATTTTGCAGGAATTTTAAGAATTAATGAGCATCTGCTTCACCCTGTCTGGGCATATGGGGGAGGCAGGTGAAAAGAAAAGAGAACAAAATGTTTGGAGACTGGAAATGTTGCCTTAAATGCCCCCTTGCTTTGAGGATAGGACTTCCTTCTCTCTCAGCAACAAAATAAGCAAAAATAGGGGTTTCTATTCATGGAATATGTATGTGCAAAACAAGACTTGAATTTCAGTCCTTTTGATAGGCCTCAGCCACTAAGAAAAGAGGCAGAGATAAAAGTTTAACCCACATGCTGAAACAAGAGGAGTGTTCCAATTAAGATAATTAAAGGGAAGGGACATATTTGGAATTGATTGAGAGTATATTCAAGATCCAAGATCGTTTAACGTGATGGATAAAACAAGCAAAAGATATGTATGCTGTAGTATTAATCACACAGGTAAAATATTGTGCTTCCATTTGGTCTATTTTGAAACAGGATCCTAATTAAGACATAACAAGAGTGGGAGGCACTCAAAAAATAGCCTCCAAGGAAGAATGTTTACACAAACAAGCCTAGCACCAATCTGTTCTGCCTGATGAGTCAGAGGATGTTAATATCTTGAAAACTTACTCAGGATTAGATAAGGAACTGCACAAAAACGAGTCTGTGCTTGTGATAATTGAGCCAAGGTTTGATAGGGAGAGGAAAGACAAGAGTAAATGAACGAACAGGGTCTGTGTAATATTTAGTGTCAGTAAGAATAAACTTCAGCGTATTCTGCAAGGGATAATATAGCAAACGTTCTTGTGGTACATTCATGATCAGGGGAAGGACTCCACATCTCAGGATCAAGTGGAGGACTCCACATCTCAGCATCTTAAGATCAGGTGGAAGTCTCCATATCTCGGCATCCCATAATCAGGGGAAGGACTCCACATCTCAGCATCCCAGGATCAGGTGGAGGACGCCACATCTAGGCATCCCATAATCAGGGAAAGAAGGACTCCAAATCTTGCTTCCGAGGATCAGGTGGATCATTTTGCCACTAGAAACTCCAGATTCATGTGCCACTTTGTGCATCTGGCTTTACATGGATGCTGGGAAATTAAACTCAGGGCACTACGCTGTCCAAGCAAGTGTTTTTAACAACTGAGCCATCTCTCCAGCACTATTAGAACATCTCTTGATGTTATAATTCTCTTTAAATATTCCTAGACATGTAGTCTCATTTTCATTGACTTAAAGCTAATGGAATGCACTTTAAATATATATTTATAATTTATAAAGTTATAACAAATTTAATTTTCTATGATCAGCGATGTGAGATTGAGAAAACAGAGAAAAAAGAGAGAAAATTGAAGAAAGAGAGAAAGGAAGGAAAAGAAGGAAGAAAGCAAGTTTTGTTTGTGTTTTTCCTTCAGGCCCATTCTACCTCTATGATCTGTCTTTGTTTCTGATACATTCCTTTAATTTTGAGGTAAATTCCACCTTGTGGGAAATGAGATTTAAAACACTTAAAGTCAGTAATAGGGGACCGTAAGCTAGAAAGGGGATTTAATGGAGGAAGGAGAGGGGAGGGCTTCAGGAGAGAACATTGTAGATATGTAAGTAAAGGGTCAGATTTCTGGGAGTAGAATTGTCTGAGTGGGATCAGGGGGAGGAATGGGGTAAAGAAAAATAGGAGGAGTGTCAATAAAAACAAGATGTTATGAATAAGCCATATGGAAACCTATTTCTTTTGCTAACCAAATATACATTATATATACATATATATGTATATATATATATATACACGTGCGCACACACACACACACACACACACACACACACACACACACACATATATATATATATATATATATATATATATATATATATATATATGGAGAGAGAGGATGCTAACTTTTGCTAACAAAATGATAGAGAGATAGAGGAGAGAGAGAGAAAGAGAGAGGAGAGAGAGAGAGAGAGAGAAGAAAGAGAGACAGAATGGGCAGAAGTATCCTATGGATATGGATAATGGTGTGCCCAGAAGTAATAGACTATTACTAGAAAAAATTTAGTGAGAGGGTTGGGATACCTTCCAGTGAGTTATTGGCCAGAGAGGTCCATGTGGCCCCCAAAACATTACAGGTCATTGCCAAGGCTTTTGGTTGCCCACTAGAAGTAGATGGTAAGACCCTATTGCCGGAGACTCCACATAATTGGGCTGCATGTCACTGAGAAATCTGCTGAAGCTGAGCTAGAAATCTCCTTTCTTTATGCTAGCTGTCAGAAATCTGGAAAGATCTATGGATTATGCTTCCTTTTGGGAGAGAGAGAGAGAGAGAGAGAGAGAGAGAGAGAGAGAGAGAGAGAGAGAGAGAGAGAGAGAGAGAGAGAGAGAGAGAGAGAGAGAGAGAGAGAGAGAGAGAGAGAGAGAGAGAGAGAGAGATCAACAAATGTGTTAAATAGCAGTGAACACTGAAAACATTAAGGCTAGCCATACAGGGCAATTGTTCTAACTAGTACAATAGTGGCATGTCTGTTATTGGGGAAATCAACTGCTTTCTTATTGGACTGGAGGCCTGCTAAATGGAAGGGAATTCATGCCTGGCACTAAAAACCTGTACCTCTACCTGTCTGACTGAATGCATATGTTATGCCTACCAAACTCTCTTTGAAGCACTTTTTAAGTGTATTCCCATATATTAATACTTGTCTCATTTTTGATTAAAGAAACTATTTTTTTTTCAAATAGTGGTGACCACTAGGGTGACTCAAAAGTCAATGAATCTGAGAAGCAACAGTGAAGTGTTCAACACTGAAACATCTATCACACCCTCCAAAGCTCAGGGTCCACTGTGGAAGAGGTGGCAGAAAGAATGTAAGAGCCAAAGGAAGGGTAGGACTGCTTACAATTCATCTTCCAGACACAAAATGGTCCTTATATTTATGACCTCACAGTTCCCGACATTACCTACACAAGACCTTCATCATAGAAGGAAAATTTGATGACATGAAAATGGACGACAGACTAATTGGAAAGAAGTAATGCAAAGGAGGGTGGATTAGAGAGGGGTAGAATGTGGGTGGGGTGAGAATTATTAGGGAATATTGTCTATACATTTGGAAGCTGTCAATAACAAGTTAAAAAACCATCTAAAACTAATATATTGATTAGAGACTAACTTGTTACATTACTTACAGGGAGTCTATCATCATGATGTAATTTATTGTATATTTTGTTGATGGCTAATATTTATTTATCAACCTGACAGGGTCTATAATCTCCTAGGAGACAAATTTCAGAATATTTTGGTGAAGGAATTTATGCATTAGTCTAATTGAAGTGGGAAAACCCATCCTCACCATTGTCATCACTCTTCTGTGGGCAGGTTCCATACTCACAGAGGAGAAAGTGACCTGATCTCTTGAAATCATGGCTCCCTGCTTTATGCCTGGGGTGCAATGTGATCAACTACCTACCTTTCTTAATGTCATGCCTTACCTACTAGTAAAGGCTGTGTCCCCTTGAACTATAAGCTAAGTAAACTCTTCTTCACTTAAATTGCTTCTTTTTAGGTATTTGTCACAGCAACAAGGAAACACAACATACAGAAGATCCTTGAGCCATAGACCAAACACACTTACATTTACATTAAAACAATAAGATCTCTATCTCTATGTCAAATTCTATTCAAATGCTATTTGAAATATGCTGTATGAATGTACTGCAGACAAAAACTATGAGCTTGGAAAAAAAAAACTTTGAGGCTAGCAAACCTCAAGTTTCTGTCATGGCCTGAAAGCTATCCTGCCTAACCTTTTTCATAGAGAGGGAAAAAATTGTACTTTTATTAGATATGCTGTTAGCAAACAAACTTCGTATCTTCTGAAAAAAAAAATCCCCCAAGGTTGTTTGTTATACAACCAGCCTTGAAATGATAGTGGAAAACACGTCTTGTCAAGACCTCTGTGAACAAGATGTATAAAAAAAAATGTGAAAGACTCTTGAAAAATTGTGTGCTGACATCTTAAAATGTCTTTTCTTTTTCTTTTCTTCAATAAGAGTCCTCGAGTCATTTTTCAATTTAAACATTTGCACTTCATGATCCTATATTTTGTCATTGCTTAAAGATTCTGTTTTGGTTTCAATATTAAGTGTCTGGTCACAAAGGGCAACATCCTAAATTTCATCCATTATTCTATATCTATAAAATGACATTCTAGTTTAGAGTTTTGTTATTTTACATTTCTTTCTATGTATGTGGATTAATTTATAGATTTATGTTGAATGGCATGTGCTCTGTCTTTATTGTTTCAAATATTAAAATTTTTGAGATTTAGTCACAAGGGGCCTATTGCTTCTCATTGCTGGCACAAAGTCCCCAACCAAAAGCAGCTGATTGGAGGAAAGTTCTTGAATTTCATTTCCAGTCTCCAAGGAAGCTCCACGTTGGCATGAGAAGACATGGCATGGCCCAGGCTTGACATCACCTACGCAGCATCGGGTGAAATCCGCAGCAGGAACCAGAGCTGGATTCTCACAAGGGGGAGTTGGCTATAACACCCATAAGGCTCTCTTTCAACAACACATCTACTCCAGCAAGGCTTCAACTCCAAAATTGCCTTCAGCTGGGAACCAAGCATTCAATATACACTAGTTAAAGGGGAAAATCTAATTCAAAACACCATACCTTTGGCATTTTATTAGTTCTGGTATCTTACAGTGTATAAGTGATTCAGAAAGTTGGACCTGGACATCATCTGGGCTACTGTTAAATAATAATGCTTACAGACCTTTGCAGTGCACATGTGTGAGAAATATAGCTTATTCCTACCTCTATTACTATTTTTAATACTCATAGGCCTTTGCGGTGCACATGTATGAAAAATATAGTTTACTCCTACCTTTATTACTATTTTGTATTTGTATTTCTTATGCACCTCTCTTCTATATATAAAGGGAAAATGCAATTATTGATAAGGTCATTTGAAATTTAATATTAAATATCATTCAGTATGAAAAGGGAAACTTTAAGCAATTATTCTAACACATAAGCAAGTCTATAAAATATGCATAAAGTCAATGAAAATACATATGGTACACTGTTGAAATACAATTTCATGGACTTATCTATATAAACTATTATAATTTCTTCACTGTTAATGCTACAGTATCATAGACAAATTTCTTCTAGCACTATGAGCATGTCTATTATGAAGAAATGCATGGCATGAAGGGCCATGAGAGGCATATACATATACATATTTTTGAGGTAGGGCCAGTGACACATGCCTGTTATTTCCAAAAAGTTCTTCTAATCATCATTATTAATAACATTTTTCATGATCAGAACACTTAGTGTGATATCTGTAAACAGATTTACTATGTCACCAAACCACTGTTTAGACTCAATTTTAAATATTGTATAAGTCCAGTTTCATTCCTTTACACGTGTGACCAACTTTCCTTAAAGTACTTGATGAAGAGATTATCTTTGACTCCACTTGTATTCTTATCACCTTGTAAAGGTGAGTTGACCATGAACTGTATGTGGGTTTGTTCCTGGGCTTGTTAATTCTGTTCCATTCTATATCAGTATCAAGAATTTCATTATTGTAGTTTTAGATTTTGAAATCTTAAAAAGGAAGATTTCTCTTGTATAATATAAAGCCCTTTTTTCTTACTGTTTTTAAAATTCAGTACATGGTTTTGACAATTTGAAATTTGTCTTAGAATAGAATTCTTTAGGTCTGAAGTAGATTTTTTTTTTAACTTCATGAATCTTTATGTCCTCTGCTCTTCCCTGATTTGGAAGTGTTCAATCATTATGCTTTTAATAAATTTTCTGCCCTTTCTTCTCCCATATATTTTTTAATATATATTTATTGTCCATAATGAGTTACATTATTTAGTGGACAAACAATGAATGCATTGTTATCCCAAATTCCCCAATCCCCCCCCCTCCCTGATCAGTTGTATATCCTCCTCCGTGGGCTGTCTGTATTAGTCCTTGTGGCAAGGGATCCTGGATATCTTAGTACTCATCCCGGTCTTCCTGGCCCAAGTGTGTTGTTACTGATGGGTGCCATGCCTCTGGACAGTCTCCCCCACCACGGCTCTCACAATCTTTCCGCCCCCTCTTCCGCTCAGTTCCCTGAGTCGTGGTGGGTGAGTAATAAGTCTGCTTTAATGTTGCGAGATTAGGGGTCCTTGTGTTGAAAATCCTTGGTTTCTGTCTCAATGGCCTATCCTGTGTTGATTGAATGACTGTGGTTATAGGTCCCTTGTTCATCTGTCATTGTCTGCTGGGTGGTAATCCATATTTTTTGAATAACTATAAATGACTCTACTCATAGCCACGAACAAATACCTGACTGTAAACAGTTTAGGAAAGAATGATTTATTTCAGGTTAAAGTTTCAAAGGAATTCTTTCATGATGGAGAAAGGCATTGTGGCAGCAGGAGAAGACTGGCTAGTACATAACACTCACCATCATGCAGCAGAAGAAGTACATGCCATGAGGCTGTCATAAAACACCAAGCCCCACCCTCCAGTGACCCACTTCCTCCAACAAAGCTCCAACTCTTAAAGGTACTAAACCTTCCAAAAGAACACTGCAAGTTGGGAACTAGATGTTTAAACCCACAATCCTATGATGGACATTTCTTGTGATAACCACAACATAGCATATGGAGTATTTGGTTAATTTGATGTGATCCTTTAGGCTCCAGAAATGTTCCCTATATAAGTATGTTTTAGCTTCTTGTTCTCAGTCTGGGGTAACTGAAATGTCCTTTCTTCAAGCTTGTTGATTTTTTAAAATGAAGCTTTCAACTCTATTTTATTTGGGCTGGAGAGATGGAATAGAGGTTAAGGTGCTTGCCTGCAAAGCAGAAGGACCTGAGCTCTATTCCCCAGTACCAACGTAAAGCCAGATGTACAGGGTGGTGCATGCATCTGGTCTGGCATGCCCGTTCTCCTCTCTCTCTTTCTCTCTCTCATTAATAAATAAAATATTTTGCTTATTTGAGAAAGAGTGAGAAATAGGCAGACTGAGAAATAGCATGGTGTGGCTTTGAACATCTGGCTTTACATGGGATCTGGGCAATCAAACTGGAGTCCTTCTGCTTTGCAGGCAAATGCCTTAACTGCTGAGCCATCACTCCAGGCCCTTGTTGAATTTTCATTCTTCTTTAAATCCACAATACAAACTCTGAACTGTATGTTTCAATTTAGGAGAATACCTCATTAACAGAATTTCTTCTGAGTTTTAATAATTGTATTCTTGTTCAAATTGTTTACTTGTCTGTGTTCTCTTGACATTCCTTATGATTTTTATAAAAAGATTATTGCCATTCATTTTCAACTGGTTTGTAGGTATCCTTTTTTAAGTGATTCCTGGAACTTTATTTCTCTGACTCCTGTATCCATTTCTTACCTAGTTTTTGTTGCTTGGAACTGCTGTGTGCATAGTGGACTACAGAAGTCCTTCTAGTCTTCAAGGCTTGCTTCGTTCTGGAGAGCTTCATGAGTTAGACATGTCCAAGATTCTTTGTGGATACATTGGTTTGGATGGAAAGTGATCTGTTGTGGTCAGTGCATGGGTGGGCACGCTGGCCTGGTGGTGGATGCTCTGGACAAAAATCCTGGTGAAAGAATGCACATGTTTGTGGTCCTGACTTCAGGAAATAAGTGCTTTGGTCCACAGTCACTCTCTATTGGTGGCTGCTGTATTTCCTGTCTTTGTAGACCAATGGGCCCATTGCCAGAGCTGTGGGCAATGGGCCTGTTTCACAAGTCTGCCAATGATGGGGTTTGGGGCTAAGACTTCCAAGTATATGAACATCACCCAATGTCCATAATCAGCTGACTTGGCTTTGAGGTCTATGGCCTGGTCTTGTGTTGAGATTTATAAAAGAGCAGGGTGGCCCTCATCCCATCTGATGATGTAGGGTCTCTTTTCACTGTACATGGAAATTCATGGACCAAAATGGTCTCATTTAGTCCTATGCACTACAGGTTGGATTCTGAGCTCTCAGATCAGATTATTTTTGCTGATGAAAATAATTTAGGTCATCTTTCTATGGTAAGAGAAAATCGGGAACCTTTTATTTCATCATGTTACTTTCATTGAGTCTAAAAGTTATTAAAATATTGACAATTTCACCATTTTTGAAGCATTAAACTGATATACCACATTGATGTTATGAGAAGGATAAGGACACTGCTATGAGCTAAAAACCAGTAAACCAAGAAGTGCTCATCTATGCAATAGTCGAGTTTAACCTAGGTGTTTAATCAATAGCTTGTTGATTGGCTAAGATATCCATTCAGAGACAAGGAACCCTTAACTGGAATTAGGATCCAGGCAAACTCTTATGGGGACCAAGAACCTGGGCTCCAAAGGGAAGGCCCCACTAACCATGGGACTACAGAGAGGCTCTACCCATTAGAATCTTGCCAAATAAACAATGTTTCTCTCATTTAACCTACATTGATCTTACTCTCCGTTGGACACTCTGTATTTTTCAGAAGGCAGCAAAAACCTTGAACAACACAATTCCACCAACAGAACGAGAGATGATGCCTTTCACCCAAGCAGGTGATGAACCACCCCTAACTTATGATATAGCCCCCAAGAAACCTTTGAGGAAGAGGTGAGATGAGCATGAGACCTACCTGCACAGAAAGTCAGACAACCTGTGAAAGGATAATGGAGACAGACACTGAGGATACCCAACACAATCTAAAGCAGAAATCCAGACTCAATAGTAAAGCAGTCTTAAAATTCACCCAACACGACTCAGGGAACCTTGCAGAAGAGGGAGCAGAAAGATTGTAAGAGTCTTGGTTGGGGGAAAATACCCAGAGTCATTGCCCCCCCGAGCAACAACAAAGGATCATATAATTCATAAGCCCCTATCCCATGGTCTGGTCCAGGAATCCCACTGAGGAGGGCTCCCTGCAGGTTGGGGACAGGGAGGAGGGAAATGGGGGTACCACCACAAGACTTGCTTATACACTGTGTCTAATTATTAGTAATAAATATGTTTCATAAAAGTCATTCTGTATTTCCTGATTCCTGTGTATTATCTACACAGGTATTCTTAATACCACGTCACATAATAGTAACCTTATAGAAAATTCATGTTACACCAGATTCATTACACATAGTCACAATTTAGTAAAAACTATGTCATTTTTTAAATTAGTTTCCCTGTGTGAAACTGCTACACATACCACATGCATTAGACTAGCTTTAAAAAAAACAGTGATTAACAGACAACAGTGATTATGCACAAATTATTTCCTATGTCACTTTTCTTGATGTCATGTACTTTCTGATTTGTTACATTTCAAAAACTTCTTTTGACTATTTAAAATGTCCTCAGCTAGAATTATTTTTACTTCTCCCATGAACATTTAACCATCATAATAACACAGAAGTTGGAGAAGCATTCATTTAAATTTTTACACCATTTTCCACTAAAAGGAAATTTATCTTGTATTTAAAGCACACTCACGTGGTGTTCACCTCATGCAAGAATCCATACATATGACTTAATGTTTATTGAAACATTTCTTTTAGTATCTCTATCTGAAACTTCATGGGGAAAACTATAGTCTTTTGTTAATCTATCTAAAATGTTTTCTGAAAATAACTTCAGATTGTACAAACTGCTGTGTTTTTTTTAAGATGAATTCATTATAGCTTTTTTCAACTTTCATTCTGATAAAACCAATTTAGCCTTGACTACAAGATTTGAGCTATTTCAATGCAACCTTAATTCTCTAATGGTAAATGATCTCTATGTCTTCTTTAAACAGCATATATATATATATAAGAATATTTTAATATACAAATTTATTTGTTATTATGTAAAACAATAATATACTTCTGAGTTCAGACTAAAGGATTTTTTCTCTAAATACAGAATTACCATGCTTATCACAGAGCTCTGTATTAATTCATACCACCTGCTATATTTTCAATGGAGACTCCATTCAACCTTTAAGAATACAATTCTGTACATAATCAATGTTCTAGGCAAAAAAAAAAACCTCAGAAAGTAAATGACAGCAGGTTTCCTTTGAAATACAATACTTGAAAATTTAGGCATGCGACTTTCAGCAACATTAATGAGGATGGTGGGACAAAGTTTCCTTCTATTTTGCCTAATCTATGATTATACTTAATTTCAGTCAAGACGGAAATATCTGGCCTTAGCTGACTCCACCATGCTATGATATTGCACTAGAAGTGAAATGGTATGTACTCTTTAGAGAAGTTACATACACTTTACCCTCCTTTGCCACAGAAAAATTGACTCTTTCAGAAGCCGTGGGTTTGTGATGTGTAAAGAACTTCACATTGTCTAAAGATACTTTAAAACATATATTCTAGCTGTGACAGTACACACGTGCACTGAGAAAGAGAATGTTTCTTCATAAGAATCCAAGAAACATATACTGTTGTAGTCAGATACACCCTGCTGGGATGAATCTCAAGCCAGGCACAATTTTGGGGAGGAAAGTATTTATTGAACAGATCCAGGGAAAGTTAAAGAAAAGGTTGTCTTTCACAGAAGCAAGCAGAGAGAGAAACCCACCACCAGCACCTCAAGCACATTGTAACTGTGAAACTCACAAAAATGCAGAACTGCCAGACCTTGGGTTCCGGCTGCTATTTTGCATATGTATCCCTAAAATTTGCATCCAATTTATAAAGCCTGTCATGACCCTAGGAGGCCAGGCCAAAGTGACACTTCTACTGAAAACTACCACAGATACCATAACGACAAATTAAGATTACTTATGCAAAAAGGAAACGTTTATTTATAGCTTACTTTAAAAATGTATTATTAAGTTTATATATATATATAATTTTTATATATTATTTTTTTCTCAGCTTATCTTTGATCTTAATGGTCAGAGCTGGTTTGGAGTATATGAAGAAATAGAGACGAGAATTTTACAAAAACTGAAGAAGAGTTTATGTTTTATATGAATAGCAACTCACATGGAAGTTTTAACTGAAACAACAAATCAAAATATGTTAATTTTCAAAAAGTAAAAAAAGTGCCTTACAGGCATCCTTCCATTCACATGGTCATTACCTCTTGAGGAATGCATTCATTTGACCACTAGGGGGCAATAGAAAATATGATTTCCCCTTGGCACTTGAATTTGACCAAGGGCTTTGCCCAACACAGGCAAAGAAAAGAATTTAGCATAACGGTATTTTGCTGCATATAAAAGATTAAAAAAATCAGGAAAATGACCAGACATATATCACAGATACCAATGGAGAGAACTTTGCTAGAATGATCACACTCTCTGTTCCATTTTATAGGCAACTAAAAACAATTTCCATTGAGTGTATCTCCAATTATCAAAACAAAAAGAACCCATATAGAATATTCCTGTTTTTATGAGTGATGATAAAACATAAATAAGTATATTTATGTTATTTTGGAATGATTACATGTCTACCATAAATTTTAATTTGGACTAGTAATGCATGAAAAATAGTTAGTTTGGGGAAATTTCTTGTTTAAAGTGATTGCTGTATTTTCCCCTAAACTTTACATAACTGAAAACAAAGTCAACAAACTTTAGTTAACTTTCAGTCCCCTTGCCTCTCATCAGTTATGTCTTCCAGGGCGCCGAATACACCTACAGTCTCATGATGCTGACTTCATTTCTAAAATAAGTGAAAATTTTATTTATGTAGTCAATTTTATAGTTTTGGAAAATTTCTTGTTTACAGTGATTACTGTTTTTTTCCTAATCTTTAAACATCTGATCACTATATAGATGGTGATCTTCAATTCACCTTTTTATTTCACTATTAATTAATATTATGCTTTCATTTCTTTAATGCTTTTTGTGCACATAGATTTGAATAACATATATCATTCACGGTCTACATTACTAAGTAAAAAATATCACCTTAGGAGCCAAATTTGCCATGTTTACAATATTATCACATATAATTAGGAATTCAGTGAAAACAGTCATATAAGTTTCATGCTAAGGGAACAACTCCTTTTTAACACCCTTAAATTTTTAAATTAAGAAGCTAATATGATAATGTAGCACACAGAGGGACTCAAACCAACATGATGTACAAATACACAAAGTCTAATAACAAGCTGAGACAATTTCACAACACATATTCACAAGTGTTAAGGGAGATTTAATATATTCACTTAGGTAGAGTGTGATGACTAAGATTGCAATAAGAATCTATTTTCACATATAAACCTGGAAAATGTTCAAACGTGCTTGAAATCATTCTGTTGGCCCTGATATTTAAAACGATCAACTCTCATTCTTTCATGGAAAGAGGAAAAACAGCAACAACCTCATCTGGCAAGAAGGCAAATTGTTCTAATTTTACAAGAAAATTGGCCTCATCATTTCATTCCATACATTGAAAAATGACCTTTTAAATTTTGTTCAGCCATGTTTTCTGTAAAATCGGATGGAGGAATTTAAAGCTAATTCAAATAGAAATCATTAAAAGTTTGCAACTTAATAGGATGGAATTCTCTATGGCCACTTAAATATATGAAATTCTTTCATATTCTACTTGAATAGCTCTCCAAGTTATGTTTCTATATAGAAATGAAAGAGGTGCAAAAGAGCATATTTTTTGAAATATGAAGAAAGTGAACGGAAAAAAATATGTAAGCTTCCTATATGCATTGGGCTACTTGGAAGGCCAAAACATAAGTTAAAATGCTGTGAAGAAACATTTTAGGACTATTGGACATTATCTCCTTTGCACATTTTGTTTTTGACAATTCCCTATATAAATTGTAGAAACTTAATGAACATTTTAAGTGAAGACCGAGAAGGAAGGAAATGTTTTATAAACATTGTCATTAACACTTAGCATTGATTCAAAATAAAAATGGTCCCTCCAAAAACTTACCTTTGAAGCCCAGGAATATGGGAAACAACCTCTTGGCAAACACCGACAGTTCAGGTTGGGCCATTGTATGAGTAGCACTATCATGATGGAAATTAAAGAAATAATTTTCTCAAGTAGTCTCCTGCCTGACTGGCTGATTTCAGAAGAAACTTCCTAACTGTGAACAGCAGACATTGAGGTGGCTGTAATGGAGGAACTCTGTCACAATTATTAAAAACAAGTGATTTTCTAAATTCTCCCACAATACAAGTGCCTATTGAATATTGAATGACAGATTTAATTTTATCTTTTAGAGAAACTAGTAAACTTTACAGAGCAGGATGTGGAGAAACAAAGCAGTAGGAGAGAAATAGTCAGCTCTCTGGTGACACAATAAATTCCTTGCCTAAACTGAAAAGAAAAGGTTTTTAAGGAAGCTTATATTTTTTGTCCTCTCTTAGAGAAGTGTATTTATAAAACAATAAATAATTACAAAAAAGCCCAAGATCCCTTAGTTAAAAATAACATGTTTTCAAGTTAAGTACTTGAAGCCATTATGCAATTTAGCATTAATGTATACTGAGAAAATGATGACAAGTGAAATGTTTAGAATTCTTCATGTCACTTGATATTTTTATTGAACGTTTATTAGCTGAATAAATTGGAAGATAATTGTCGCACATATTTTTGTTAAATGTTTCTCAACTTACTGGAACGACTGTATCTGGGCAGTATATAGTGATGCTGGCACCAAAATTAGGCCTCGGTTTACAGACAGGGTACAGACATCAGTGTTAGGTAAGAATCTCACATAGAAGACAGAGAGATTACGTTGACTGTTCTTGAGGTGAGCAAGGATACCATGGACTTTACGCAATGAAAATCTAAGCCAATACATATATTTTCCTTTTTATTTTCATGAGAAATAGACTTTCTCATGTTTTGAGGATAAAATGGTTGTTTTTTTTTTAGTGTGGTTCTTGTTTGTTTTGTGTGTCACGATCCATGTATCCCAAATGACTTTGAACTTACTAGGTAGCCACTGATTGCATGCAAGAATAACAAGTGTGTATCATGGCACCAAATGTTTGCAGTCCTGAGGATTGGACTCATATTTTACCCCCTGAGCTATATCCCCAGTTCCATTATTGTTCCATGAGGGTAGAGAAGATTAATTTACAAGGCTCTATTGAGATAACCAATCTCAGAATGTATGTCATCAGACCTATGCACATTAAACATTAGCGAAGCATTTGAATCAACCAAACTTAGCCTGAAGAACAGAAGCTTGAACTAACTATCTCTGCATGTTTGTTTCAAGAGTTTAAGTTTTATGGTTTCTTGCAGAGTCAGATGTAAATTTGTACTTCATAAAGCTATTTATGCCTCTTACTTAATTCTATTGTCAAAATCAAACAGTTTATATAAATAATCTCTTTTTAAAAAATTTCAGAGAGATGAGAGTGTGGGAGAATTAGAGTGGGAGAGAGAGGGAGAGAGAGAGAAGGAAGAAGAAAAAAGAAAGAAGGAAGAGAAGGAAGGAAAACAAAAAGAGAATGGGTGTTCCATAGCTTCTTGTTGCTGAAAGGAACTACAGATGAATGCACCACTTTGCACGTCTGGCTTCAGGTGGATCCTGGAGAGAGGAGCCAGAGCTCTCAGACTTGGAACTCAAGCACCTTCCACTGCTGAGCCATCTCTGTAGTCACTATATTCTCTTCTTGTCAAACATCACTTAGTACGTCCTTATCTACAGGTCCTGATTTAAAGGGCTAAATGACATCTCAAGTAGTTTCTAATATTTTGAGAATTATAATAAACCTCATTATTGAAAATCATGCAATGCAAATCTACAAAATCCTTTACTCACTTATGGATTCATTATATTTACTCACTCTTGGAGAAATCCTGATTTGGGATTTGTGTGATTTGGGATTCACACCTGAGATTCAGCTCCAAACTCTTAGTGATATGGGAAGCACTGTCTTGATTCCCATATGTTCATCAACAATCTCCTACCCCTTAGAATTGTATAAGGCACAAAGTCTTTCATTGGACAATAAATGGGGGGAATCAGACATATTTGTTGTGTATATTTTTCATGAGTTGTGGAACAGAGGAAAAGGAAGCTGATTCTTTATTGTGGGGAAGTGGGAGTGTCCAGAATTCAGTATCCAACCCCCACCAGCAGCTTGCTTTGGTATAGTGTGTGTGTAAACTTCTTAAATAATGTCCCATTTCCTGACATGAAATACTGGAGAAATTGGCATAGTGTCTATAGCTCAGTAGATGGAAAGGCAGATGGTTTCGTTGTTCTCTATGTATTGACTCCTGGGCCACAAAACAGCCTTTGCGTTATAATTCTTACATAAATATTTACTTGATAGACATTGATTAAAATGCATTGAACTCATTCAGTAACACATTTTTGAGCTTTTATACACCTTTCTATTTGTGGAAGACATATTCGAAAGAAGTGGGCATGAAAGCTGCATGAAATTAAATGTGCCTAACCTATAAAAGCACAGAAAACATCTATACCCAGTACAGACCTTCAAACTTGGAAGGATCTGGCGCTGAATACAGTATAAAATTTATGGTGAATAAAAGAAATGAGAAGAGAAAAATGGTAACTGTTGGCTTGAATCAATCAGTACCTGGTGGGGTGTGGTTCGTACCAGCTTGAATGACAATTATTCTATGTGGGGAGGGGGATAATCAGATTATGGAGGGTTTCATCACTGAAAGTACCGCTCCCCTTGAACAATTTTCCTTCAAAATATGGTCTTTATTTTTACATTTACAAATTATTATACAATCATATTTGAGCAGCTCGGTCTTATTCCTTTACTTTCACTAAAATGAGCTGCTGGATTCTCATCCGTTTGGAATCATGGGTTCATTGATACCATAAACAGGAAATGTAAAGATTTTTTTTTCTTATTTTTCTTTTGCTTAAAGTAAGGTGTCCTTGCCTACAAAGAAATATTCAAAGAAAAATAATAAACAAATAGAATTTGTTTGAATGAATACTCTTTCCATATTTGTTTTCAAATACACTAGTGCTTCTAAAAAATAGTAGTGTGCTCTGAAAATATAATAATAATAATAATAATAATAATAATAATAATAAAACTTTTGTGTTCAGCAAATGTAATTCATCTTGTTTCAATATTTATGCCAGGATAATCATTTTTTGCCAAAATGTCCTATGTATTGAAGTACTCTTCAACCAGTTATACTAGAGCAAAACGTCAAAGTGATTTCATAAAAAATATCAACTTATGTCTTTTGTTTTCTTCCATTATAGAAATCTCATTTTCATACATTCATCCATAGCCAGAAAACAAATGATGGGAACTTCTTAACCATTTTATTATTAGATTTGAAGTGCATTTTGTTCAGTGTGTGTATCTCTCTGTGTGTATGGAGAGAGAGAAAGAGAGAGAGAGAGAGAGAGAGAGAGAGAGAGAGAGAGAGAGAGAGAGAGAGAGAGAAAGCTCATGTGTAGATTCCTAACTGTTGTCAATTATGCCTAGATGAATGACCACATACTAATATTCAGAAAATTTCATTAGATTATTCAAAGTAAGAAAAGTCTAATCATTTCATAGTTTTGCTCTTTTTGAAACAGAATTATATTTGATGAAGATTATGTATATGTTTTGATAAAAAGTAGGTCAAACAAATTGAAGAAAATTAACGTAATCCCCCATAAATCTCCACTGCCTGAGGAGACAATGTTCTGAAGGTCTCTTCATGCATAAACAGTTCTGGAGCCTGAAGCAAAGAGCACACTTGGAAAGGAACCATGTTGTGGAAGCAAGAGACAGTATAGACCTTAGGAGAGATTTGCTGATTTAAAGCACTTTTCTAACCCCAGCGTTGTTTGCATCGACGGGGTCATGCACCTGTAGATATCTTTCTTTTTCTCTCATCACATAAAAAGTTCTTTCTGTAGAAGTGGGAATAGATAGACGTGTCATGACTGGCATATAAACTAAGACTCATCTCATTTTGCTTTCATCCTCTGTAGTGCAATTATCTTCATGTACTGGTGAGCAACTGACCCTCCTGTTGCTCTTCTATGGAAAATTATCAGGCTCCTGATTTTACTGCAAGTAAGCAGGTTTTAGACTTCTCGTCTTCTTGTCGCCTATCCCTGTAGGAAAATGAAATTGTCCCATTCTAATTTCCTAGCCTATAAGCACTATAAAACTTCAGAGCCTTCATAAAATCTAGTCTACCCCAATGTTTGTACTACTTGGTGTTCAGGCTTCATTGTCCTGAAAGAGGAACTGGAGAACTGAATGAATGAAAGTGGGGTGTGCAGTGACACTGCATGTTACTTTCCCCCTGGCTCAAACTGGGAAAAGTGTGGCTAGAAATTTTCAATATTTAGGAATAAATTGTGCTTGAAAACTTAATGCAAATAACTAATGTTTAGTATGGATATTGACCAATAAATGCAGGCACTATTATTCTTTTATAATGCCTGTGGTTTGAACATGATAAGGTATGTTAGAGATGAAATTACTGATATCTCCTTTAAGAATGAGTCATACTTTAGAAGCCAAAAATTTTGAATTTTGATTGACAGTTTGATATTCAAAAAATATTGGAGAGCATCTAAACTTATTATTAAATATAATGCATATTAAAGTAAAACAATATTAATAGAAAAAGGAAAGCAAACCATGAGACTTGGCACATTTTTGCTTAGAGGATAATTATCAAATTTATAAATGTATACAGCTTTTTGGCCAATAGGGATTTTTCATCACGACAGTTTTATTTTTTTTATCCTCTTCTAATAGAATTACCATGTTAAATTATTTACCCCTCCTAAAAAAGTACTGATTTTCTAAAAAGTCTAAAAATATTAATTTCATTCCTCTTTGTTTTCTGTACTGGGTATAGCTGTGTATTCTTTTGATTCATTCTATTTTTCTCTACTATGAAGGTTAACTTTAGCAATTTTCCAAGAAGAGTTTCATCCAGTGACACATTTTCCAAAAAAAATAAGATCCTTCTATTTGGCATATTGACCTCACTTTTCTATATATGTACAAACAATGTCACTGTGAACATCACTCAAAGCTTTGGTAGTAATATCCTAAAGCACAGACATTTTATAAAAGAACAGATCTTGGATCTATAGCTGTAATTTTTCAATGAGACAATTACTGGGAGAAAAAACAAGAGTTTTTAGTAGGGAACTCTGTATATAAAATTACATGGGAGACAAATTGAAAGAAACATTAAAATACAGAGAAAATTATGCAACAGAAGATAATATTAGAGTTGAAATAAAATATTGACAAGGATATTCTTTTTCTGGATATAGATTTCAACAGGTATAAAGACATAGGTGACATTTTTAAAGCAATTTGTAAAATTAAGTGTGAGCTAGCATGATCTCTATGCCATAAGAAAGCTCCCTTGCCGCACACAAAATTGCAATGGCCAAAAAGGTTAAGTAAAATTAGTAAATCGCTTTAGATGGAATTTCTAATGACAGCATATCTCAAAGCACGAGCTTGTCTCCTGCACTTTTCTTTTACAACCTTTACTGTGGCATTGCATTCTCCTTCTTTTGTAATATCCACACAACAGAGGCATCATTCGATACATTATGAAATACTTCACCAATTGCACAGGCAGAGTGTCGTTTCCTCAGAAGAATGCTTGTAAAGTAATGATTATTTGGGAATCTCAAGTCACAGCACATATAGAGATAAAAGTCTTATGAGGTTTGCCATGATTTTTATATGTCCCCCGCTTGTAGAAGTATGACTCTTTAAGAAGTAGGTAAGCTATAAGGGCTCTGCTCCTATAAACAGAATGATTCTGTTATTAACCAAGGAAAGAGAGGGGATGTTATCCTAGAAATGAATTACTATTCAAGTATGTTTCTCTGTGTTTTAACTTCTTTTGTGTTTATGCCATTAGGTGCCTTTTGCTGTAAAACAGTGCAGAAAGAAGGATCTGCTAAGATACTGAGCCTGTCTCTGACTTCTCCAAGTGGAGAAATATGAGCCTGTGTGTTTATATTTCTTCTGTATCAGTCTTTGATATTCGGTAATAATAGCACAAAGCAGAAATGTGGATGCTTGAGTTTTTCTTCTAAGTAATAAATAAAACACATTGATCATTTTCTTCAGAAAGTATTAAATGTATAATTTTGAAAGGCTATGGAAGTCCCTCACACCCAAAAATGTAGGTAATATCCTTTATAACACTGACCATGCATTATCCAAACAGTCCCTATAAAGAATGGAGGGTATTATTAGATGGAGTTGTGAGGCAAGTTTAGTAGATATAGTTTTAAAAAGGTCAGGAGAGGCCAAGGGAAATGACCATAGCGTTAGATGAGGGGCAACCCATCCCAGGAAGCTTCTACTGTGTTTGGTAATGAATGGATAAGGAATGGAAGCCAATACTAAATCTCAGGGTGCAGAGGTCACTCAAGAAATGGCCCTTCATAACTTAGCTAAGACAGTTCATGGTGTGGGTGGATATGTGTGGTCATCATTGAGTTTCTCTCCTGTAATATTTTTGTTTGTGCTTTTTCGGTGTCTTTTTTTTTTTCAGGCAAGAGTGATGATAAATACAATCTTTATTACATATGTTGTTTCCAGAAGGAGTCCAACCAAATTTTATTTCAATTACTGATTTGGATACATAAGCTATTTTCTTGAATTTAAAGTATTTTGAATTGTGGAAGACATCAAGTAAATATAGATAAACACCTTGGTTTTTCATATTTGGTGTCAACAAATTGCGACTTTATTTACTAAATTTTATATTAAAATAAAATATAGTAATTCAATGTATGGTTGTTGAGCAAAGCTCTTACAGAGATATTATTCAAATTAAAATCATGAAATTCAAAATGACTGTGGTGTCTAATCACTACTTAAATTAATATTAAATAAGAAGATAAGATGGCAAGGCATTGATCATCTGTGAAAGTAAATGAGGGGTGTTGCAGTCATATGTTGTGTTAATGATCTTCCAAACAGACAAAGTTTATGGGAGCAAAGTGATTTATTTAAAGTTACATATCCAGTGGGAAATTCCATTAATGGCTGAATAAGCTCATTCCCATTCATGAATCCAAGCCAATCAGCACCATAAGCAGGCAGCAATGAGGGCAAACAGCAGCGACCCCTCCCTGTGGGGCTCAGCTTACTCTGGGCAGGAAATCATACAGGCCCCCAAACACACACCTCCACCAGACAGCTCCTGGACATCCAAGCCTTAAGAAAACACCTGAGTCTAGTCGGGGGCTGGGGGCTTCATTTGAACTGCATTTATTGATGTTTTGTCTCTCTCACATATAATTTTTTGTTTGTTTACATGTCTTAACCAGAATAACGATTGCCCCTACCAAGGAAATTTTAAAAATGCCTTCCACAGAGTGAACAATATATAAATGTCTGTGGTAGAATCAATACAGTTAATGGAATATTCATGGTAATATTTAAAAATACTTTCTTTAACATATTGAATTTATATTCCTCCTAATTCATTTCATTGATATTCCTACTTTCTCTTTCCTTCTTTTCCTCCTTTGACTTTTACTGTCAACTGTCCCATCTTATATTCTTGTGACTTTAGGGATTTTCAAGGATGTTAATTCTGCTGTTACCAAATACAATTGTTCTAGTCAGAGCCCTTGCTAAGCTATATCAATATCAATCTAATATCATTTCCATTCTCTTTATTCTTTCAATTTTATATTATTTAAACATTTTACTACCAAAGGAGATTACTAAGGAAGGAGACTATAAACTTATATCCAACTTGCCAAAACTCTAAATATATAATATTGGGCTAATAAATGTAATTCTTACGTATGGTTAACAGAGCTCATGAGGGGCCAGATGAACAAGAAACTGTGAAAATGAAGAGGAACATTTTCACGTTTCAGCACATGCAGAACTTTCAGAACAAATGTTCCACAACTTAGGACCTGGACAGAAGGAGCACGTTATGAAACATAATTACTTGTCTATCTGTAATAAATAAGGAAAGACCAGACACACTCAATGCACTCTGAGGAGAGCAGAGGTGGATATGTGGTATTAGACCTTCTTCCATCCTTCCTGTACTGTGAGACACACACTCATCTTCTCCTTCCCCAGAAGAGAGACATTTATTTTCCAGGGAGAAAAACAGACAAACAAACAAAAAAAACACTGATCCTACCCAATAGACAATTTATTTTTCTGCTTATTACCATATCAAATTATAAATAACTGATCTGATAGACAAATATCTTTGTCTCCATTTGGAAGATTAAGAAAACAATATAATTTTAAAATATAAAATTTAGTTTGTTATCACTTTTGTCTACATAGCCTATGTGTGTATATAGGATCACTTTTTATAATCACTATATTACTTAAGTAAGAAGTGGGGAAAGCATGTAATTACTGGAAATATACAATACTTTTATGCCACTAATAAAATGTGGATATTTACAATATGATCATTCTTGTAGTCAGTCACACACCGCTGGGATGAATCTCCAAGCCAGGCACAGTTTATGGGAGGAAATGATTTATTCAAGCTACAGATCCAGAGGAAGTCCCATAAAAGTGAAAGAGGCTGGGACTCTTTCACAGGTCCAAGCAGAGAGAAATACATATCACCAACAACACACACATAACAGGGAACAGGCAGGGACCAAGGAAAGAATTTGTTCCCCTTTATTTAGCTGTAGGGTGAGGTCCTGCAAACTTCTCCCTGACTTAATGGCTTCCTGAGTCTCTGGAATTTCCTTCCTGCACTGCCCACACAGGAAAAGTTTTTTACTTCTAGCTCCTTTGAGCTTCTTTATATCTTGCCCCTTGCTGAGGGGCTGCCTTCCTGTAAACATCCTCAGAGACCCACCCAAGATAATTAAAAAGACTAAGTTGACAACAAAACCTAACCATCACAATTAGTAAAAGTAGGTATTAGGAAGATAATAATAATGTATACATAATTCTAGTGCACACCTAAGGCTAATGAATGATTTAGAAAGTTAGAGGTCAGCTCATGTTTATTTTAACTGCTTACTGTGTTTTGAAAGAACAAATAAAAAGATACAAATCCAGCAAGAACCTTTCATATGTTTCTTAGATGATAATACTCAGCATGCAACAGAATAGTTATTGTATCTTAAATTTAATCACCTGTAGGCCAAGAAGACAATAACACCTCCCGTCCCCCTGCTCAATTTTAAGGTTTTCCAGATATCTTTCTCACCTTTGGAGAAATGTCTACACGAATATGCTCTATAAGAAACAATAACTTCCCATAGAATTTGATTATAACAGTGTATTTCTAATAATTTTATTAGCTGTTCATTATAGACTCTTCTAATGCCAATAGCTTTTTAGTTGGGAATTCATTACTCATCTTTCTTTCATCAAGAGTGGATCTACAGTGTGTAGAATAATTTATTGTGAATACAATACTAGGAAACCTTTCTCTCTCAGCCTGGAGAGATGGCTCAGAGGTTGAAAGTGCTTGCTGGCAAAGACTAATGACCCTTGTATGATTCCCAAGTACCCCCATAAAGCTTCATTCACAAAGTGGTGCATGATCTGGTGTTCATTTGCAGTGGCAAAAGGTCCTAGTACAACCATTCTCTCTCACTTTCTCTTTTTCTTTCTCCCTCAAAAATAAATAAAAATATTTAAAACTTTCTCTCTCTGTGTATATATTTCACATATATATTCACACATCCACAAATTTATTTAAGAAAGATATATATATATATATATATATATATATATATAATGTTGACTATTCAAAAGCATATGTTTGTATGTGTATTCATAAATGGAAATAAAGCTATCCATGTTAAACTTTTATAATATATTCAAACTCTCTTTTAAAAGTAATGATGCTTTTTATTGAGAACTAAAACAAGGTTTCTCATTGCAGAGGGTGCTTCATAGGATTTATTAAAAATATTGATAAATAAGGCTAAAAATGTTAGATGAGGATTTTAGTTTCTACTGCATTTCAGGTTATATGTATATTTTGTCAACTTCATTGAGTTGTTGATCTCTCTTGCAAATTGGAAACCATGTTTAATAATGCACTTGTATTCATAATCTAGTTCTAACCTTGGGACCAATGGAATGGAATGACTCCTATGACTTGGGAAATGGCATTTCATCATTTTCCCTTGGAAGCCTTCATAAGATACAGAAACAGCAGAAAAATCATTCAATTTTCCATTTTTTAAAAATCTTTGCTTATGAATTAGACCATATGTTTAATTTTAGAAGGTTAAGAAAAAACTGCATAAACTAAGATGTTAGAATCTTCTTTATATATTTTTAAATTTTAGGTACATTTTCTGAAGGGTGCTATGTATGCATTGTTCTATTTTTCACTTTCTTCTTTTCTTCTCAAATGGTAGCAATATCGTGCCTTACATAAACACTACATTTTTGTCACATTCCAATTTAAATTTACAAATAATTGAACTGTATTTATAATTACTACCCATTTCGTAAGTCTTTGTTCAAATTAATGTAGCTGTAGTTTTGTTATATCTTGATTTCTGCAGATTTCTTTCAATGTCTCCCATTGTTACGGTCAATGATTGACAACTTTAGCACTTGGAACATCACAGTTCTGTGAGCATGTCTAATTTTCCATCCTTCAGCTATAGTAATTGTCTTCTGTCCTGCACTAGACTTCAAGCATCGGAGCACCTGTGACAACAGTCTCTTTACTGTGTAGGGTCTCTTGTCTAAGAGTAGCTTTCTAACACTTTCCTCTCTTTTAGTGATCACCGGGAAAAAAAATAATCGGCTCCATTTTTCTTTTCCTGTTTAAATTACCTTATACACTCTTATCCATTGGAGGATTTTACAATCACAGAACAGTCAACTTCTAAAATGAAAACAATAATGCCTACCCCCTCTAATGAATAAATGCAGTCATTGGAAAAGAGACTCAATTATATTGAATGCAATTATCTTGACCAACGTGTATTTATTAAATACATAGTCTCACTGTTTTCTTGGGCAGAAACTGAAGTATTTAATGCTTTCAGACAGAAAAGGATTCTTTTGTATCAATGTTAAGGTTTGTTGTTGTCTTTTATGTCTTGCACATAAAAGGGATAGTATTTCGCACCCAAGAGTATTGTATATTTCAAGTAAATACCTTGTGCACTTATCAGTGTTGCTCCCAGAAATACCGAGGGAGCTTAAAAAGTTCTCTGTTCATCGCTAATCCAATTCTCCTTCATAGCTTCCTCCACTTTAACTTCATGAACCATATTTTTTCAAATAAACAGTATCTATACTTCTAAAGGGAGAAGCTAGTAATTCCATTTGAAAGCTATAAGAACATAGATTTCCTAGCTTTTCACAAGATATGATAAGAACTAAAGTAACAACAAAAATAAAGATGTAAATCTTTAGAGTTTTACTAAAAGTATCCTAATAGGGTCTGCATTTAAATCACTGAAAATTATTCTGAAGACAAATTTATTTGTATTGGTGGAGGTTGTGTGTGATAATAGGATCTCTCACATTCTAGACAAGTATTGGACCACTGAACTACATCCCCAGCCAATTTATGTGTTGGTCTTAGATTATGACTCATTTTATAAAATGTCATTCATTTTAATATGACTTTGATTTTTCACTTATAATTAAAGCACATATATAAAGTTAATTTAAAACAATGTATAGCATATTTTTGAATGTAATTCCAATATAGAGCTTCTATGATGAATTTATGTTTCAGCTCTATTCATTGTTTTTCACTGAAAAGGCTTTGGTTACATTTCTTTTTACATTAAATAATTGCACTGCTAGTCACAAAAGAGCGTGTGAAGGAGGAATTGAAGGAACAGATTGAAAAATGACAGCAACAAAATTTGGAAGATAGTTGTACTGTGACATACAGAAGAAATAAATGTACCTGTTAAAGCATAGATTTTTTTAACCATAGCCATAGAGAAGAAAAAGTATAGGTAGAATCCATTGAAGTGACTAAAGAGAAAATAAGCTCTCATATAGAATGGCTTTGATTAATTTATTTTTTCTTGCTATTGTTTATTTCCAAGAAAGAGAAGATAAATATGAATATTCTGTAGTTAAAAGAGAGATATAGATGGTTAATCATATTATTGGAGGAAGCAAAGAAAGCAGAAAAGTGTGAATCACTTCTTGCCAAAAGTAGTTTTGAGTACATGATTGTTAAAGTGAGATGAATTTAAGGTGTATACTTCATTATTCTAAACTTCAGAAAAATAAGAATTTTGAATGAATTCCATGTTTTATATGGAAATGCAAGTATTTCAGACATTGTATCCATCACAAAAGGGCAAAGTAAGTAAAGAAAGTGATCTGAAATTAATAATATTGTTATATCTAAATAAACATGATTTTTTGCATTTCTTATAAAAGTAGCATTAAGAAGTGAAATTTAGAATGAAATATAATAGTAAAATATTGAATATTAAAATGTGTAGGGTGATATTCAAGAAATTTTACACTAATTTATTTGTGAAGGTTTGATTAAAGTGTCTACCATAAACTTAAATGTTCTCAATGCTTGGTCCCATTCTGGCCAACAAGTGTGTGTCAAAAATTGGCAAGGGGAAGCTGGCTATGACACCCATAAACCCACCACCACCAACACACCTCCAACAAGGTCCTAAATCCCAGATTGCCTTCAGCTGGGGGTCAAGCTTCAGAACATGTCAATTGATGGAAGACACCAGATGACAACAGATGAGATGTAGGTGCTGTGATCATGTAACATGGAACCCAATGCTTAAGCACTTTTGTTTCGTTGTAACCTAACCTTGAAATATGAATGTCAATTAAAGGTGAAAACACATATCTCTCAGAATCTGTTTTTTTCTTCTTCTTCAGTTTTTCAGTTTTCAGAATTTAAGTCATAACCAGATTAGGTTGAAGTAGAGTTATTCCACAGTTAACAAAAAGTGTCTTTAATGTGGAAAGTCCAATAACTGTTTGGAATATGAAACAAATAGTTCATGAATCATATGTAAACTTCCTTAAGCATAGTGACACACAGCAACTCTTGCTAAAACTGGTTAAAACCATCATGATTACGACTACCACTGATATACATGATCGTGAACTTGCTGTATGTGAAGCTCTGTGCTTAGTGGCCTATATACATCATTACTATGTGCTCTGAAATGCAGAAATCAATTATTATTACCAGCAGTTTATAAGGACAGCTACTGGTAGACTCTGCAATTTATGAAGTTGTTCAGCAAATGTGTAAGAGCAGCACTCCTCAAGTTGTGAATGTGTTTAACCTTTCCACAAAGAATTTATGGTTGCCTTTTTATAAAGCACTTTTGAATTCAAAATGCTCTCATGCCCTCCTGCTCTATCTATCTATCTATCATCAATCTATCATCCATAAATTATCTATCTGTCTACTATCCATTATTTACCTATTCTGTATGGGATTTAAAAATAATATTTATTTGAAAGAGTAAAGGAGATAGAAAGAAAGAGGTTTGCCATGGCCTCCAGCCACTGCAAACAAACTCCAGACACATATGCAACATCTAATTTTTTGGGCTTACTGGATACTGGGGGGGGAATCGAACTCAGGTTGTTCTGCTTTATAGGCAAGTACCTTAACCGCTTAGCCATCTCTGCAGCTTCCATATGGGATTTTTGACATTGCTTATCCTATAGCCCCATGTCCTTACCTGGTTATGTAGTTGAGGCTTGAAGTAAACCTTTTAAGCTAGCTCCTGAGTGCTGGGATTACAGCCCTGAGCCACAGCAACACACTTAAAATTCTTAAATGACTGCTTACAGTGACACGATGCATTTGAAACATCAGATGTTAATATTGCTCAGGTGAAGAAGCTGAGATTTCATGTTCCACAATGGCTTGCTTGTGGCTCCCCAGAGCATGGGTTTCTTACAAATGTGGCTGAGCTCCCCAGGCCTTAGCAACTATAATAACTAGGGGAGAGACAGGGTCCCTGGTGGAGTGTGGACAGGACAAATAGTGATCACCACAACAATGACTGTGGTGAGTTCAGGAATGCAATGACCATGTCATGTCTAGAAAGACACTGTTCCACAGCATCTCTCTTTCCTCCAGCTGTTTCTGAAGAGAAGTGATAAACTCTGTCAAGATATTAGATGAGGAAAAAATAATCAATGTGATACAAGCAGTTAATCAAAGACCCAAGAACACACTGAGCACCACAAAATCTTTTTTAAAAGGTGTCACAAATTAACTCGCACTTTTCTATAATAACTCTGAATATTAAAGATCTCAATTATTTAATCAAGAGATATAGACCCACCACCCCTTTACTAAGACCCACAATGGTTCCTAGGAGCTTTGGGAGAAGTGATATGTATGCTCCATCTAAGCCTGAAAAGTCAACATCCATTTATTTTTAACACTTTGACAAGTTTTGAGTATTTCCAGAAATTGCTGCCTGCAACAGAAAAAAAAGTTTCACTAATCAAAGTACAAATCAATGTATGAGCATAAAGACTCATATGTAGAATGCAGCTTGAAGGCTACTATTTACCAAAGCAGATCTAGTACCCTCCCCTCTGCTACTTCTTGCCCCTCTCCCCCAAGCCCCAGCTACAGTTCACAGCACCAGGTATGAATTCCCACCCATGGAACAGAATTAAAAATCCAATGAGAAAGCAGGTTGTTACTTCCACAATAGTCATGGGGTTATGGCACCTGTGGGCTCATATTGTCTGGCTGGTTTGTTGTAAAGTGACTTTTTATTTATTCAATTTTTCATTGACATAACAAATACTTGTAAAAAGCATTTTTAAAATGAACAGAATATTGACTCATGGTTAGGGTGATTTCAGTCCAATATTAGCTAGATCCATGGCTTTGGGCTTGAGGTGAGGCCCAAAATATATTATAGTGGTATGATTGTGTGACAGAGGCTTTTCAACTCATGACAGACAGAAAGCAGAGAAAGAGAGAGAAGTCGGAAAGGACCTGCTTTTATCAGGGATTTTTTTCTCCCTCCTTCTATTACTAGAGATTATTATTATTATTATTATTATTATTATTATCATCATCATCATTATTATTAATGGAAGAGGCATGATAGTTTGGTCCAGCATTCAAAGTCCTTCTGGGTTTTAGAGTTTCCATTGAAAAATAAGCGATTATTATAAAGGGACTATCCTTATATTTGGCTTGATATTTCTCTAGTGTGGCTTTCTTTGTTTTGTATTTTAAAGGTGTTTGATGACAGTATGACTTTAGGAGTTTGTGTTTTGATCTTGTCTCTGTGGTGTTCTGCTTGGCCATCTCTTTTCATAGACTTCATTCCCTAAGAATCTCAAGCTTGTGATATGCTATAAAATACAAATAAAAGCAGAGCATGTCATAAGCTTTAATGAGAAAAAAATATGGGCAATCAAAAAGAAACAAATTTATTCCTTATAATTAAACATAATCACATTGTTGTTAACAAATGTGTTACCACTATTCACAGAAGTTAGTGCACTCGCATTTTCATAAATTGCCTATCTTGCTATATGCCTTAATTGCCTTTATAATTCAGGTTTACAAAGCTCATCTTTAAGATAACAATGATATCTCATTTATATCTTGTCATCTTACTCTGCAATACATGTATATAAATGGTACCATAGACAGAGGAAAGTAAGACTCTTTACAAATGGCATCTTTAGTGGCCCTTTTATGAGATATCCACTTATACTCCCAATTCTACCCCTCCAGTCAAATCCCTACAGCCTTGCATGCCACCCTCTGAATTCTCACTCAGAATACATTGTTGTTCCATTCTTCTTATTATCCTCTTTTGGCCTAAAATATGTATTTATTACAATCATGGCTGTTATTTGGATGAAAATGATGAGAACAGACAGGATTTGTTATTCAACTTAAATAAATGAGCTCATGCCAGAGACTAATGCAGTGTCAGCATTTATACAGAAATATCTGGGAGTCTAACTGTATTACTTTTTGCAGCATCATTATTGTCAATAATTGTATGAACAAATCTTGGGGTGGTAACTCCATTTCACTTCTCCCTGTCACCAACCCACTGGGGGCCCTCCTTGGTGGGTCCACTGGGTTAGTCTATGGGGTACAGAGTTATGAACTGCAGAAGAGGTAGCCAGTTTTTTTCTCCTTTGTGTGTTGTTGCTGAGGGGATGATGACTGGATATTCTCCTCCACCATGGCTTTTAGAATCTTTCCCTCCTTATCTCCCTCCTCTCAAGCTGTCAATTTCCAAATTTTGTCTCTATTCATTCAGCATATCCTTTCTGTCCCATATTTCAATAAGTTTTCCTTGCATTTCCTTCTGTTCTCTTTTCTATTTGTTTTAAACTACCAGACCCATAACCTGGAAATGGACTCAGTACTCACCACCCCTGGACACTAAATCTCAACAGAAGATCACATAGTTTTCAATTTTTCATTGTTGCTTAATATAACTAAACAATGAAAATTGTTGAGTTTACCACAATAACCAAGGCAAATTGAACAATACCTTGCATAATCACTAGTAGCATCATTGCATTTAATATTTTGATCCTATTTCTAATACATGTTCCATATGCTAACTTTATACTTATTACAAAATTATAAATATGGAGCCAGTAAAAACAGAGGCATTGAAATCATGGGAAGCTTAAGGGTACATTTTTAAAAGGTTTTCTTCAGACTGTGAACTGAAGTTCCCAGATAAAAATCAAATCTGTGTGGGAGACTTTAGTTTGACCTACATGATTGTGAAGATGTTACAGATCATCTTGGTTATCTTTAGTTCATTTCATTGCTATTCTTCTCTGTCTTATCTATTTGATCAATATCATTTTGACTACTGCGTAAATACCATGGAAAGAGATAAATGTTATGACAGTCTTTAACTAACTAAATTGTCATTATAGAATCTAAAAATGTATAGTAGAGATTTCCTCACTCTGCTTTAACTCACCTCTTGTTCCTACTTATATATTTTACAAATAAATTGATTTATGATTATCATTCATTCAGTGATGACAAAACATCATATAACTGCTTCTGAAATGGGTGTCTTTGATTGTGATGGAACCATATCTCAGCTCATAAGTGGTCTTAACTCAAAAACTCAAGGGCTGTATTTTCTTTAGTCACATAGCTCTGTGCACTCAGAGATTCTAGATTATTTGTCTCACAAATTCAGGAATGAATGTCATGGACATGAAGGATGAGTCTTAAAGGAGACACTTTATTAGTCACAAGGCAAATTTAGAGGAAAAAAAAAAACAACTTATGTTGAGTTTATGAAGATTTGAAAGTAAAAAAAAAAATCCCCCAGCATCATCACAGAGGAATCCTGATAGGTGGTTAATGAATGTCTTTATTTAGGGATCTATAAGACTTCCTACCTATAGAAATAAGTTGATATTATAATTCCTGGACTGACATAGGTAGAAGTGATTTTCTGTCCTGTAGCATGGTCTTCTCACTGCTGCAAAAAAATTGCACCTGACCAGAAACACCTTATGGAAGGAAATGCTTTATTTCAGATGATGGTTTTCCAGAGGAAGTTTCAAGATGATGTGGAAAGCATGACAAGAGCACACAACCAGGTATCACACATATATGGATTATTTTTATGAAGATTTTAAAAAAATATTTTATTTATTCGTTTTCAAGCAGAGAGATACAGAGAGAGAGAGAGAGAGAGAGAGAGAGAGAGAGAGAGAGAGAGAGAGAGAGAGAGAGAGAGAGAGAGAAAACCAGGGCCACCACCAGGCCTTTTATGAAGATATTTAAAGTGTGAGTGATACCACTGTTATGAGTGGCTGGTTGATATCATTCCAACATATACCTCCAGTGACATACATCCTCCACCATCCAAAGGGTTCACTAGTTATGGGGTATGTGCGTCTTAATCCCAAATACAGGAGTCTATGAGGTATAATTTATGTTCAAAACCATCACATGACCCAAACATCAATCACCATGAAGTTTCAACGTGACTTTTAAAACTTAGAACACTGATCATCTTTCTCTCTTTCTTTTTCTGTGATTGGCAGTGGGAGGATTTAGCCTGTACTCAATGGGAGAATTTAAACAGAATCAAGGTCAAAAAAAATAATAAAACAGAGCTATTTAGTTCCATTGGTTCAGCCATACATTCCCATGAGATAGTTGTGCATTTGTCCCTCTTGGTGGCCAGGATGAAACTGATAAGAGAGCCATGCTGTGAAGTCCACTCAGTCCTGTCACAAATCCCTATGAGCTATTTGTTCATGTCTGCTTCCTCTGTTAGGATCTTGTAAATTTTCAGAGACTAGTGAGATTTCTGCTCATGTAGGTCTCCATGCAGCTGTGTTCATTAGTTTCTTAATTGTTAAAAGATTTAAAAGGAGGGCTGGAGAGATGGCTCAGCAGTTAAGGCATTTGCCTCCAGTGCCTAAGGCCCCAGGTTCAATTCCTCAGTACCCACATAAGCCAGACCCACAAGGTGGTGGCCCTGGTTTTCTCTCTCTCTATCTCTCTCTTTCTGTCTCTCTCTCTGTATTTCTCTGCTTGAAAATAAATAAATAAAATATTTTTAAAAAAGATTTAAAAGGAGAAAATGGGGAAAACTCGAAAACAAAGGCAGTAGTGATGTCCTTGAGCTCTACCTGGGGCAAGACTAAAATCAGAGCAGGGACTCTTTACTCGAGTTCTCTTCTTCCTGTCTGTCTAATAAATCGTTCTCCTGCATTTATCGCTTCCCAGGTTGAACATGGCCTTCAACCCATCTGAATCTTATCCACAGTTACACACCTTTGGCACAAAATAAAGCATTATAAACTCTTATGTTTTTTATATATATATTTTTTGGAAAGGTGCTGTGTTTTGGGCTGATAATTCAGGGGATTTTGCTTTCAGGTTAGAAATAGGGACAATCAGGTAAAACAGGTGAATATAAGGTTATGTTAATGGTACTGCTCTATGACTCATTAGGATCATAAGACCATATGTGTGATGCCCAGAACCTTAAATGTGTTTCTGCACAGCTATTTTCTCAAGAGATGATTGCAGCCATCAATGAAAATTCAAAGACCATTACTCTATCATTCTCTAAAAATCTTAATTTAAAAATTATGCAAATCAATCAGCTAACAAAATTGAGATCTCATGCTTCTGTTCACATATATTGGACTATGTAGCAGCTACCTTGTCATTGCTAGGATAAAACTCCTAGCCAACTCATCCTGTGGAAGGAAATGTTATTTCCAGCTTACAGTTTTGAGGCACAGTTTCAACATGGTGTGGAAAGCATAGCGCAGTGATCACACATCTTGGGTATCATGACTGGTCTTTAGCAATGAAGATGCAGCAAGAGTGAGCTGGTGTGCACTTTCAAGAAGAGATAGACTATAAAACCCCAGGCCTTCCTCTAGCAACACATTTCCCAAAGTAAGGTTCCACCTCGCTTGGGACCAAGATTTTAGCTTAATTACAAACATATGAGTTTATGAGGGATACTTTACATTCAAACCATCACGTTTGGCATCTTGCTGGAGTACACACCTGGATGTCTCATGATGCAAAACAAATTCAGTCAAATTGTAAAAGTCACCCTCTTCTTCACTAGTCCAGTGAAAAGTCCAAATTCCAAAATCTCCTCTGAGACCCATGACAATCTCCTTATTGTGTGTTCTGAAAAATTAAAACATGTTTTACACACTTCCACTATATATTGACACAGAGTAAGTATTCCCGTTCCCAAAAATGAGAACTGGGAACAGAGCAATGAAATGTTAGAATAATACAAAATCCAAAGCTAGCATGGCTGCCCCACATCTCCACATCTTCGCATCTGGCATCTAGAACCAGTGATGGAACCTTCTAGGTTACACAAGGTTGGGCAACTCTGGACTTGCTGCTGAATCGCTTGCTTCCTGGGCAGAATCCATCATAGGCCACAGCTTACATTGGTCAACATCCCATAGTCCTGCTATGTCCTACACCTTGGCGTCTCCACAGCAACCCATCATTATCTTCAAAGCTGCATTTTAGAGTCCCTTTGATCTCCATGCAGGGACATAGAACTTGTTTTCAAATCATCTACCCTCAGAAGACATCTTCAGCATTGTGTTGCCATCAATTGATTCTAAAAATTCTTGCAATTGTGCTACTACGAAAAGCAGTACCAGGTGGATTGTCCACTAAGTTAATTTAGCCACAATAAAGACCATATTTATGAAGCTGGAATCTCCATCAGTAGTGTTCCTTCAGGCTTCATATTTCCAAGAGTCAGCATTCCTCCTGTAGCCCCAATCCTCCAAAAGAAGACGACATTGTGAGCATTAAATGGAAACACAAATAGGTCATTTTAGAAATATTACTTAAAATTTTATGAGAAATATCACACAATGTGCCTGATTTAAAGTTCTTGATATTGAGTCCTGGTTTCTTGGAAGTCTTTTATAGTGAGGTTGAATTCTAACCTGAGATTTAGTTGTTACACTCCAGAAACTAACCAAGTATTTAATTTCCATAGAAGCTTCTGACATTAGAGTAGAAATAATGTCAGAGTTTTCCTCTGATAATAGAGAAAGTTAAAAACACTGTAGTCTTTTCCCTTGACAGCAAGTTTTGTAATGTTTTGTAAAGGGATTTCACATTTTTTTTTGAGAAAGTGCTTAGATTCAGAAATTGGATTCATTTTGAAAATGCTCAGAGAACCTCAGCACACAAATCTCCAACCACTGAAAGGCCAACCTTGCCTGGAGGCCACAGGCCCATTAGCACTTGTTCTGGGTCCTATTTTCTTCCCAGGAGATCAGTCTTTGCAAATAAGAAATCGGTGACCATTAATTCTTTGCATTTGTAAGGGAAGTTGCTTCTGAACTTTATTCTTAACCCAATCCACTGGAGAATCGGATTTCTTAAGTGAATTGACCTTTGGACTTGAAGACAGAATCTTTTTAGAACTGCATCCTAGTTCAAGTTTTTCTGCCTGGAATTCTCACTTGACTTCATGAGGTAAATGAAGATTCAAACTGCCTAAAGATGACAGTTTTCTTTTCTAAGTATCTTTTCATTCAGATTGTTCAATATTTCATAGGATTTTTCCCAGGTATTTTTTTGCTATATATTCATTAAGCCTCATACATAATTGGGCTTAGTCAATTAAAGCAAATTATCCAGGTAGTGTAGCTACAAATTAAGTATTCCTTAAATACATACCTGTATGATATTGAATAATAGGTTTATTTTTTGGAATCTAAATTACATTTGATGTAGGTCTTAGGATTCTAGCAATGTCTGTGTGCTTATTGCTTTCATAATTATAATGAACTATCTCTTATAAATACATGGTGTTCCTTAGGTAGAGTTGTTTTCCCCATGTGTAAATATAGGCTGATGTTAGAAAATTGCTTAACTGATGTTTTCCAGCAGCATTGACTTTGCACTTAAGTAAAGGAAGTTGCAGAGTCTCTTCCTGAAGTTCTTGGAACATCCATTTTTGAAAAAATTTTCCTAGAAAGTGTTAGCAACATGTTAATAGTTGGAATGCTATAATGCCACATGTGAGAGGCTGAAGCTATGTAGATAAATCTGATCGTAGGAAGTATCATGAAAATATAGCTAAATTAAGAAGTTCAGACGCATGGAAGAAAAACCTCTTTTAGTGGAAACTCTCATCTTAGCCATAGCTACTTAAAATATTTGGATCACTCATACACTGTTCACTAGCAAACTTCTCTTATCTGTTTTTAGCTTCTTTGTTTTTTTTTTTAATATTTTGTTTATTCATTTTCAAGCAGAGAGATAGAGATAGAGATAGAGAGAAAAAGAGAGAGAGAGAGAGAGAGAGAGAGAGAGAGAGAGAGAGAGAGAGAGAGAGAGAGAGAACAAGGGCCACCTCCTGTGGGTCTGGCATATGTGTGGGTCTTGGGGAATTGAACCTGGGGCCTTAGGCATTGGAGGCGAGTGCCTTAACCGCTGAGCCATGTCTCCAGCCCTCTCTTATTCTTAAACTACAGATGTATGAGCAGAGTAGAATAGCTATTATTCAATCAAAAATACATAGTTCTCAGCTCCAAAGAAGTAAGAGTTATTGATTCAGGGGTTAAATATGAGTGACTGTATGTCCTTGGAACACAGATTTAGGTTACCCTAAATACAATGTTCCAATTGGTAACAGTTTCATGAAACTTGCTTTGGTAACAGAAGGAAAAAATGTCATAAATCAAGGAACTTTTGAAAAACATTGGTGAAACATTAGGTAAGTGGGTTATAGCAACATAAGGAAAAAATTCTCTGTGAAAGCCATAAATGTTATGAAGTTGAGACAGTCTAGGCATAGGAGGACCTTCCAAATGTAAAAGCTAGAAATGGTCTTCCACTCTCCTCTCTACTAGAGGTCAGTAAGGTCAAAACGGGGGCTGGAGAGATAGCTAAGCAGTTAGAGTATTTGCCTGAAAAGCCCTAATAACCCTGGTTTGATCCCTGGTACCCATGAGAAGCCAGATGCACAAAGTTGCACATGTATCTAGAGTTTGTTGTAGCTGCTAGAGGCCCTTGAATGCCCATTATCTCTCTCTCTTTCTCCTTCTGTCCTTGCAAATAAGTAAATAAATAAATATAACTTAAAAATAAATGTTAAAAGACTATGCCTTCTCTTATTCTTCTTCTGCCTAGCGGAGTTTCCTTCCTAGATCTCTTTCTCCTAAAACCTGACTTACTCTTTCCCATTAAAAAAAAAAAGTCACTATATTCACATAGTTATTCACAACCTACTCAGGACTCTTCCTGTTTCAGCTAAGCCTCACCTTTATTCCTTTTCTTAAGCTCTTCAAAAATATCTGAAACACTCTATAACGAGTTCTCTCTAAATTTCACCCCCTATGATTTGTGTATTTCATTATTTTAATTTAGAAGAATCTTAAGGACGCTGACTCAGATGAAGACGTTTTGTGACCATGGGAGTATGGCACCTTGAATCCTGTATGAAAGTACAACCAAGAACTTAAAAAGGTTCAAATGGATTTACCTAGTAGTTATGAGTATGTTAGGTCGTATACAGAAGTACCAAAATTTACTATTACTATAATATCAATTTTACCTGCACCAACTCTCTACAATCTTGGTAGTTTTAATCAGTTAATTGACCTTGTAGAATATTTTCCAAAGGTATGTGTGATGGTTAGTTTTTGTTGTCAACTTGATCTTTTTAATTATCTTGGGTGGGTCTCTGAGGATGTTTACAGGAAGGCAGCTTCTCAGCAAGGGGCAGAATGTAAAGAAGCTTAAAGAAGCTAGAAGCAAACATCCTTTCCTGTGTGGGCAGTGCAGGAAGGAAATTCCAGAGACTTGGAAGCCATTAGGTCTGGGAAAGGGTTGTAAGACCCCCAACCTAAGGCTATATAAAGGGGAAGAAATTCTCTCATTGGCCCTCCTGCCTGTTTCCTGTTCTGGGTGTGTGGTGTTGTAATGGGTTTTTCTCTCTGCTCGGACCTGTGAAAGAGGTCCAGCCTCTTTCACTTTTATGGGACTTCCACTGGATCTGTAGCTTGAATAAATTGTTTCCTCCCATAAACTGTGCCTGGATTGGAGATTCATCCCAGCGGTTTTGTGGGTGACTGTGACAGTATGCCTTTTTGCAGAAGGTCCAGTTCATAATATGTTAATCCAATTCATTTTAGGATACCTTTAATACAGTTATTTCATAACTAAAAGAAAATCTCACAGATTGAATTAGCTTTTATTTATAATGATGTAAAGGCAAATTACAATGCTGTGAATGGTTTGTCATTCATAAAGGAAGCAGGGAATATTTCCAATGATTAATTTGAAGAAAACTCAGAAAAAAAACAACAACAACAATGTGACTGGAAGTTAGAAAGCAAAAAAAAAATACATAATGAAAACAATGACAATGGTCCTACTTGAGGAAGTATAAGAAATGGCCACAAGGACTAATACAGACAGCCCACGGAGGAGGATATTCAACTGATCAGGGATGGGGAGGAGGGAGTTGGGGAATTGGGGATAACAACTCATTATTTGCCCACTAAATAATGTAACTCATTATGGACAATAAATATATATTAAAAAAAGAAATGGTAGACCATTAATATATTTCTTAAAATTATTTGAACAGGGTTTGGGGAGATAATTCATTAGAGTTATTTGGAGAAGTGCTGGGGAGTTAATTCAATGTGACTGTGCTTAAGCATGAAGACTTGAATTTGATCCCTAGTACCCCTGTGTAATGTCAGGCAGAGTGGTACATATTTGTAATCCCAGTAGAAGTGGAGACAGTAGGGCACCTGAATCATTCTGGCTACTAACCAGTGTAGCCAGTGTGGGCAATAAGACACCTGTCTCAATAAGATGGAGGCTATAGTCCTGAGGATAAGAACCAAGGTTTTTGTTTTTTACACACACAAACACACATGTACATTCACACCTGAATACACATATTCACAAGCACACACACACACACACACACACACACACACACACACACACAACACAAAACAGTCATACCACAGAGAAATACACCAGAAGTCTTTGAAAGCTGCCACGGGTTATTTAGAATGTTTAAATTTCCTTCTAGATGCCAGTGAAATAATAGATTAGGGAGATACCTAAGGAAAGAATAGTTCTGTTCTTAAAGCAGAACTACCAGGCTATAGAAAGGATACAAGGTTACTGGTTTCAAAAATAAAACCACTTCTCATCTTCAATACCTCTTACTGAAGATTCTCAAGGCAAGAAGTGCTTTCAAGGAAAGAATCAAATCCAGTGTGGTTTCTAGGACACAGGACCCGAGGTAAGCTTCATAACAGAATGCCACAACGAACTTATGTTGAGACCTCAGGAAATTTTAAGAACATAACTATTAGGATTCTCAAGAATTTTACAAATGCATTCTTAGAATCCTTTTGCCACAAGAGAACATCTTTAAGAAGTTAAGGACACCCCACATTAACACTTTCACATAGATAATTATAATCCTTATGCTCAAAAGCATATCTCTAAGAAGTTAAATGCACACCACATTAACCCTTTCACATAAACAAAATTAGTTTCAAGAGGGCTGGAGAGATGGCTAAGTGTTTAAGGAACTTGCCTCCAGTGCCTAAGGAGCTGGGTTCAATTCCCCAGTACTCATGTAAACTACATGCACAAAACCCATCCATCTGGAGTTCATATGCAGTGGCTACAGGCCCTGGAATGTCCATAATCTCTCTCTCTCTCTCTCTCTCTCTCTCTCTCTCTCTATATATATATATATATATATATATATATATATATATATATATATATATATATATATATATATATCTTTGCTTACAAATAAATAAAAACATGTATTAAAAATTAGTTGCAAGAATCTTAAGGAAAATATCACACAGGTTTTGAACCAAAGAAGCACAGTCTGTCTTGCGAAGAAATGTGGATATGGCTGTTTCCTAATGAAGTAGGTTAAGTTCTTATAAATTAAAAACCCCCAAAGATATTTAATAAAAACAGTAGCTTAGATAGGAAGGTAAAAGATAATATAAAATGCAGAAAGTATTTTGAGCCCTTGACCTTCTCCAGTTACAATATAAACTGAGCAACTTATTTCACTATAAGCAAGGTTCATTTCTTACAGCAAAGGAAGAACAGGAGATGGAATAGAGAGACATAGAAGTTATTGCCAGACCTCTATTGAGAAACCAGTGATACAGGCCAGTTTTGAGGGGCTCAGAAAGATAAAATGTCATGTGGAGAAAAAGGATACAGAGAACAGAGGTACCGAGTGAGCAATAAAGCTGTCTCCAAAGTGGATTATCATGCCACCTGATGCCACATGAATTAGGAAGAAACTGTCCAGCTGAGCCCATTCTGAAGGCCTCAACTGCAAAATTTTATGCAAAGAGAAATGGTTATTTTATCTCACTAAATTTGGAATCAGTTATTGTGCTACAATCAATAACTATGTAATTGGAGCTTGCCTTTATTACATTAAAATAATTAACAAATTATGGATTAATTTAGACTTTCTTTCTTGAATCACCAGAACATATGCCAATAAAATTCAGAACATCGATTCTTACCCAACTTGGGGCTTCTTAGCAATTTCAAAAATATATATACTATTCTTGGGCTGAAGAGATGGCTTAGTGATTAAGGCATTTGCCTGCAATACAGAAGGACCAGAGTTTGATTCCCCAGTGCCCATATACAGCCAGATGCACAAGAGGGCCCATGTGTCTGGAGTTCATTAGCAGTGGCTTGGAGGCCCTGGTGCGCCCATATTCTCATTCTCTCTCTCTCTCTCTCTCTCTCTCTCTCTCTCTCTCTCTCTCTCTCTCTCAAATAAATAAATAAAATATTTTTTAAAATATATACTATTCTTATGTATGATATAAATATACAAGCTCTGTGATCTTGCAACTTTAAGAAAACATTCTTGGTGTATTTATTGCTTGTCTAATAGGCAAGATTCAAATATTAATCATTTATCCCAAGAAAATTGTGTTGTTGTGCTCCTGGTATTGTTTTCTGGTTTTATGTATGGAATATAGTATCATTCCCACAATAATGGTGGTGTTGTTTTGCTGCAATCTAGGTTCCTTGGGATAGTAGCATAGCAAGACTGATCCTTAGAGATGAATGCTCTGCAGGTGTCAATCTCAACAGGAGATTTCACCAGAGTTGAGCAGGAAGAATGACATAATGCATTTTTTACCAGGTGTTGGTGCACTGTGTGGAGGATGGTGGACGTGGAAGAGCCTTCAGAGTTTAAGCCAGGTGGATGGTGAAGCCATGACGTCAGAGTTCCTGTTCGTTTGGGAGTGATGGGGTGCTGTGAGAATGAGGAATAGTATTGAAGAAGCTGGTCCTCTTCAGCTCTTCATTGACTTAAAGGACTTTATGCAAGTCATCATATTATGGAATCATTAACCCTGTTTACCTCTAAAATTGGTATGGACAGGTAGATTAAAACAGCTGAAAAATAAATTGGTTTGAAAGTGTAGCATTCTAATACATAATGACTTCTTTTTGTTTAGACATTATAATTCTTTCAGAAAAAATATGACAGTTATTTATGTATAGATACCAAAAGTTAATGAAGTGAACCAGCCTTAATCTTTCAATAAATAATTGCCTATTAAAAAGAAACATACAGATATATAGATATAAATATAGATGATATAGATATTTATATAGGTAGATATATCACATTTATCTATCTATATCTCATACCTGAATATAAATGACAATGCTCATAACAATGTAATTATGAAACTCTAGTTCTATGGTTAACAGAAAGTATATCAAGTGAGAGCCTTGGTGGGGGAGATGATCCAAAGGCATGGCCAGGGGAACCTGGCTGAATACTAGGCTATCCATGGTCCCCTGTCACAAGGACTGATCCAGACGACCCATGGAGGAGGTTATCCAGCGGAGTGGAGAGGGGAGGGCAGCAGGGAATTGGGGATAACAACTCATTGTTTGCCCACTAAATATTGTAACTTATTATGGACAAAAAAAACCAGAGACCTGAAAAAAATAAATAAAAGGAAAAAAAAAAGACACTGTTGAATTTAAATATTTTATGCTTGGCTCACAAGCAGGAGGACCTGAATTCAATCCTCAGTTCTGGGGAGGTACAGATATGGCAGAGACAGGTGGATCTCTGGTGCTTGTTGGTCAGCTTGTCTAGCCTAAGTGGATAAGTTGAAGGCCGCTGAGAAACTATATCAAAAATTGTGGGTAGTGCTACTGAATAACAAAACCTGAGGTTATCCTCAGGCTTTCAACTACAAGTGAGTGTATACCATACCTACATGTATATCCATTCATACACATAATCATGTAAAAACATAAATGATAATAAATATTAGAATTATTTTATAATGACTAAAATGTGTTTTGTTTGTACTGTTCTGAAAGCACTATTAAATATAACAAATTATTCAATTTATGACTTTTTAAATGCTTCTACAAAACATTCAAACTTTGAGGATGAAATTTAGCCAAACAGGGCTGGAGATAGAGCTCAGTGCAAAAGTGTTCTCCTTGTACACAGAAAGCCATGGAATGAATTTTCATCATACTCCCTCCAAAACAGCAAAATTTATAGAGGCATGTAAGTATTTTATCTAGCTAAAAGGTCATGATGTAGAAATTCAGAATTTCTCTAATTATCTGTTTTCAACGATCATCTTCCATGTGCATAAAATCTGTGCAAACTTCATGGTTTTTTAAAATCAATTTTCTTCAAACATAAAAACTAAGTTGATTTTTATTAATTTCTTAAATTTTTGAAGTACCAACACATTAATGATGACTGAAAGTGTGAAATAAGAAGCAGAGTAACTAGTTGTGGTTTTATTCCCTTGCTGGACTTACTGAAGAGCTACTGCACAGCAGTCCTCACTGTGGATTGCATTTAGACCTCGTGTATAATTTGCCATTATTTCTGCTGGCCATGAACAGAGGGCCTGGCAGGTTCCAGAAACACCAGTTTGGGCACAGATCATGTTATTGTTGAATGCTTCATTAAGTAATTTGTGGTCTATTATTGTTGATTTTTTTTTCTACCACAAATACAAGGCTAGAAAAACCAGGTTGTCCTTAGCATAACCTACTAACTAATAAAGTATTTTATTAGTGCCTTAAGGAAAAGGATTTCTTATCTTTGGCCATTTTTCACATTTAATTAAATGTTAAATTGACAACTCAATTACTCCATTCTTATATCATCTATATGATTACTTTAATGCATACAGAGATAAAATCAACTTATTTGGTGTCATAATTAATTACAAGTCTAGTGAAACCCATAATGTTTTTAATGGATTATTCATAATTCTTGTCATTTAAATCACAAATTCTTGGGCAATGCCTCAAATGATCAATTGTTCTTTCATTAAACATAAACTGGGGTTTTCCAGGGAAAGCGGAGTATCCTTCTATATGATTTGTGATAAGCCTACAGAGTTGTTAAGTGTTTATAAGGCTGTATCATCAAAAAGAGACGTTAGTTTTTACATGTACTTAGAAATCAAAGGAGGAGGGACTCATGAAGGATTAATTGTAAATGAGATTTGATTCAATTAATGGAGTATTTTCTAACACTTGAAATATACAAATAAGATTGACACTGCAGGTCAGTATTCTATCAAGTACACTGTAGATTACCATCCAGGTGCTATCATATGGAGATTTCTTACAAGGTTGGGAGCTTGGAATAGATGTCTTTTTTTCTTCAGTCTTAGACTCTCATTATGTACAATATAGAGTGATATACACCGGTTTGCTGCTAAGAGTGACTTTCTTTGCAATGCGTTTGAAAAAGTTACTCAACGGCTGGCTCATGTTAAAATGTAATGAATCAGTTGGGCTTCCTCTAATTTGTGCTGTTTATGGAATTGCTTTTGAGAATACAAAGCCAAGGACGTGAAAGTCTGGAAATGAGTATAGAAAGAAGAGGACTGTATATAAATGCTAGCTATTGAGTTGTTAGTTATTTGATTGATTAAATAACTGGGGAGGACACATTATAAAAATACAAAACTCAAGTTCAGCTATATAACTTCCTTGTCAGTGCCAATATACAGTCACCATCATACTTGTCTAGATTATTTATTTAGGACCACATGTATATGTTCCTGTATTTGGAGCAGAATGAAGAAAGTAAGATATACATATTCTATGCTCCCCGGAGCTCTCCACCACATAGTGCTCTTTGATTTTTTTGGTATAACATCTAAAATTTTAAAATTGTCTTACTTGCTCAGTATACACACAAGAAAAGAGCTATTTTATGTCCTAATTTTGGATTGCACATGACCATTTTTCCCCAGAACTAAAAAATGATAAAATTTGTATATTTTATGAATTTTTAGAGTAAAAATAATTTGAATGGTTTAAGTGGCATAAATGAAATTGATTTTAATGCATTCTCTCTTTCATGTGTATGCAGTTTGTCTACAGTAACATTATTCCTAATATTTTCACACTCCTTCCTTAATTATATAATTATGAAAGTGATCCTTCTAAGAATAAATACTAACATTTTTCTTGTAAAGATATCAATTTCAAGAGTAAATTTTGATTATATACATAAATCCATGGGAAACCAATAATGTATTTTTAAAGAAAAAGAATTACAGTTCAAATATTTATAAAATAAAAATATTAAAAATAAAGTATTGATTAAAATGTGAGTTTTTAATCATTTTTATGTAGTCAAGCACAAAATTATCATAAATTAATTCAAGTATCAACATCAAATTATATGTGATAAATTAAGAAATTTTCCAATTTTTACTTTACAAATTAAATTTTAAAACAGAGCAGGCCAATGATTAATTTTTGTAAAAAAAAAATCTCTGGATTTGAAAACATGATTGTCTGTTACACCTCTTCTTTTCAATTCTAGGCACATACTTCATTTAACCTTTTAATGTTACGTAGTCATGTTGATTACCATAACTTTATTTTGTGAATGTGTGTGTGTGTGTGTGTGTGTGTGTGTGTGTATGTGGTTCAGGAGATCATTCCCAGGCAACCACACCTGTATTCTTAAAATTAGATGTATCGATTGTTTTATAAATACATATTTTTCAATTGTTTTATAGCTTTTCATGAGAAAATAATGCATCTATGCCCATAAAACTTAAACAATGAGTTATGTAATAAGCTTTATAAATATCCTTTTCTGGGTATTCATTGTAGTTTACACTTGAAGAATAAAATGTGAGAAAGTCCAAGTGCATTTTCACATATTATAAATTATTGAAATCATAGAACAATGTAACTGTGAACAAAAATCACCAGAAATGTGATCATGTGCAGTGAAATAACAATTACACTTGCCTTATCATCTTAGTGGAGGAAATTTTTTTCCACTCCTTGACACACCTAACCATCAATATAAGAAATAATGACATTTCCCATCGTGAAAACCACTATTCAGAACTACACGTATCCTTATCATTCATTTCCTCAACTTTAACATATGAACCTGTTAAAAACAAAACACAGGGGCTAACAGACCAGCACTCTTAAAAGCATCCTCCCTTCAATTCACTTGAGATACCAGAGCTAGTGTTCTCCTGTACTTTGTAACAAATCTCATGCTCCTGCCTCTGTCTCCACTACCAAGCTCTTCTCTGATATTTTTGCTATCTTATTCCTTTCAGCTTCCTTTTCAAAACTGTCAAAAAAGTGATGACCAACCTCTCATTGTACAAATTAATTCAACTCAAATTAAACATATCTGGAGACATGTTATTTTATTTCATAACTTTTCTTCCATCTATTTATAAATTTTGGTATTGGGTTCATTATTTCCTCAATCATGTTCTTTCTTTCCTTCAAAACTCATTCTGGGTGATTTCAAAAGCTCGGCTGTCAATTATCTAAGGCTGGAAAATGCTGAAAGTGGATTTGTCTGGTTTCATTTTCCCCTTACATTCAATTGAATTTCAGTGAATTAAATTAAAGAAGAGACAAAATGTTTTCCTTTGAGCATCAAAATATTGGGACATGTCTTATTAAAAAATACATGTAATAATTTTATTTTCTACTTCCTATAAAAGCTTCAGGTAAGTTAACATTGAAGCACAAAGACATATGGAATTTCTTGTAAGCAAGTCAATTTCTTTATCTTCTAGATGACAGGCACAGATAGTAGCATGTCTTTGTGTTTTGGGCTTATTTCATGTAATATAATGTTTCCATCTTGAAGTGATAGGATTATGTTCTTATGACTTTAATCCATTGTTCAAATCACATGAAAATCAGCAGACCCCCACATCCTTTTCATTTCTGGACTGCCTCCAATACCAAATACAGAAAAATAAAACAACTTTCAAAGTTTGACAACACTTGTAGACAGCATTAAATCTTGTTTACTTAAAATGCATAATTTTGAAAATTTATTGCATTCTCAAATGAAATAGTAAGCATCTTCAGAATGTGCCAAGTAGAATAAGTCTTGTGGAGTTAAAGCCCAATGAGGGGTTGTAGACAGAACAGATGTTGCTTTCTCATCGTATACTTAGCCATTTCTTATTTATTATTCACTGGCCCTAGTACTTATACATCTTTGCCACAATTGTTGGCTTACTGGAATGACATATTCCTCCTAGGATAAGATACTTTGTCCATAAATCTTAGAGAACCATCACTGTCAGATTATAATAGTGACTGATTATACTAATCACACTGAAAAAGAAAGCAAGTGAAAATAATATGCTCATTTGCTGAAAACTCCAACTGCCACCAAACTATAACATTATTATTACAAATAACATTATGCATGCATTCAAGCTAACCAGAAAACTGCTTCTTTGGCAGAAGTTTATAAGAAATTATTGCCTGCTATGGTGGCCCACCCAGGTTGGAAATTGTTGAAGCCACAGAGGAAGGAGGATCAGATACTATCATCAAAAATATCAATAATTGGGCTGGAGAGATGGCTCAGCAGTTAAGGCACTTGCCTCCAGTGTCTAAGGTCCCAGGTTCAATTCCCCAGGACCCACATAAGCCAGACCCACAAGGTAGTGGCCCTGGTGCTCCCCCCTCTCTATATATTTCTCTGCTTGAAAATAAATAAATAAAATATTTTTAAAAAATCAATAATTCTAAAATTCCATTTGGATCTATATTTTTTCCAGAGGTACATGTCCAAGTGGAAAACAAAAATAACAAAAAAACAACAGCTGGAGGAAGCAAATCAACATAAACAAAAGAGTTAACCACCAAACAAGATGAATTTTAGTATAATCAGTTATAAATAGGTGAGATTAGGAAGTTAAATGTATGATAGTTTCACTGAAATGTGACTTGTTTTTTTTTAATAGGAAAAGTCAAAAATAAACTTTGAAAACTTTCCATTCACCTGGACTGTTCACATTTCATATGTGAGTCAAGCTCTTCTGTCCTGTTGCTATAATGAAAAACTGCATGTATGATTATCTGATAGTTTCTTGAGGGATACTAAATACCTGTTTTAAATTAGATGTCCCCCATTATCTCATGTGTTCTGAATGCTATGCTGATTCCCAGCTGATAGCATTTGGGGAGGAGGAGCCTTGCTGGAGTAGTTGTGTTGTTGGGGGCAGGCTTTGCAGAGTTACAGCCAGCTCCCCCTTGCCAATGTTGAGCTCGCTTCCCTGCTGCTGTTCTCCACTTGCTGTGGGAGATGTGATGTCCCCTGTTCTCGTGACTGTACCAAAATAAATTATATCACCTGCTTTAGGTCAGATGTTTGATATCAGCAATGAGAAGCTAACTCAACAATTTATTATTATACATTATTTTATATATTATATTTATCATATATATATATATATATATATATTGGAGCTGCACATGTTCTTTATAGTATGAGATACCTCTTTTTAAAAAATCTTTATTATCCATAATTAGATACATTATATGAGTAAATAATGCATTGAGATACCTCTTAGTGGGAAATGTTGCTTTATGTCTAGGTAGTACAGGTGTGTGTTGGGAACAAACCACTATGCAGTAGTAATGCATCAGATATAAACAACAGAGTTGCAGCTCCATTTTCATTGGTGACTAGCATTATCTTTTAAAAACTTTTTCAAATTTGTCATTTATTTATTTGTTTATATATTTATTTTTTAAAATATCTTTATTATCCATAATTAGTTACATTGTATGAGTGAATCTATAATGATACCCCCATTTTCCTCCTCCCTGTCCCCAATCCACAGGGGATCCTCCTTGGTGGGCATACTGGATCAGTCCATAGGGTAAGGGGTTTTGAATTGCTCTAGAATGGGCGAGTTTATCCCCCCTCAACTTTGTGTGATGTTGCTGAGGGGGGCAATGGCTTTGGATATTCTCCCCCACCATGGCTTTTATAATCTTTCTGCCCCCACTTCTGTTCTGTTCCACCAGTCTTTGTGGGTGAGTTTTAAGTCTGCTTTATTCTTGAGATCTTGTGTCTCTGGACTTCTGATTCAGGGTGTGTTGGATAGCATTGGTGTCTGACTCCATTGGCCTTTCATGGATTATCAGATTTGCTGTGGTGACTGGTCTCCTGTTTGTTTTTTCACTCACATAGTTCTCATTTGGGTCCTACAAGTTAGGCCAGGGGTGGTTTGTCTCCTACCAGGATGTCACCCATCATCCCATGTCTTGCTGGTGGAATTAGGCTGTCCTGGGCTCCCTCACAGCCTTCTGAAACATACAAACATAATCTCCATTGGAGAATGAGATTAGTATAGGTTAAAAAAGACAAGCACTGCTAATTTGGCAAGATTCTATTGGGTGTTGCCTCTCTGTCGCTCTCTAGTAGTGGGAATTTCCCTTTGGGGCCCAGGTTTTTGGTCCCCATAGGATTTTGCCATGCAGCCCAGCTCCAGTTAAGAGATTCTTGTCATTGAGTGGATCTCTTAGCAAATAAGTAAGCTGTTTTGATGTTATCATCCACCCATCTATCAACAAAAGTTAGGCTTGAAAATTTTTTTCTATTGATTGTCATAACAAGAGAGTACTTACTGAAATTATCATAAATTACTATTCCTAAATTATCATCCTTCATCTCCTTCCTACTTCTAGAATTTTCTTAGAGCTGTCCATCAGTTTCCAATAACATTGCTAAAATGATTACCAAAAATATGAATAAAACTAATTGTATATCATTTCCCTTAGTCAGCAGGGTAAATGTAAATAATTGAATTGAATAATCTAGAAAATGTCTGTGGAACAGGTCCTTATCTAGACAAACACAAGAAATCCATATTAGGAGATAATTGCTTGCTTGGAATAATTGGGAGAGAGAGAAAAATTCAAACAAGCAAGAAACTGATCAATAAACTCATCATTAAATGAGTATTGTCTTTTCTATGATACAAAATGTGTTTCAGAAGGGAGAGCTCTCTGTGTGCCACAGAGAATCAGTGTCTCTCCCCACAACCTATTAGAGTTGGCTCAGCTGGATTCAAATTTACTTGGGACATAAAGATTATTTTCCACCTTCCTGTTTCCCTTTCACCTTTCATTGTCATTACTGAGTACCTGAACAATGGTTGTATTTTGTTCTATGATCATGTGTTTTCTTTTTTCAAAAGTAATATATGGGATGTGGTGATGCAAGACTCTCATCACATCAAACACATGGGAGGCAGACACCCTCAGTTGGAGGCCAGCCTAAGTCTCCAGGATGAGTGCCAGGTTAGCCTGGACTAGAGTGAGACCCTAACTCAAAAACAAACAAAAATAACAAAATTAATATTTGCTGGGGCATGTCAGGAGATTTGTTCTTGAATATAAAACCAAGACCCATTCATTTCAAATTCTGTTTTGAAATTTTCTGTTGCTGAAAAACATACTGTCATTGCTACTATGACATGGCATTAGTTTTGGCTACATTTCCACGTGGTGAATATAACTTGCAGGTGAGATAGGCAAGAATGTTTGGGCCCAGAAGGAAGAATGTTACAGGTAGAACTAAAAATACAATAATACAAATGTCTTCTAATCGCCAAACACTTTGAGTGTTATTATATTTGGATAGTGATCATTTACAGGCATATTTCAGTTTAAAGAATTTGAGATGGAAAAATTATCCTGATTACCCAGATATACACATTCTAACTGCAGGCATCAAAAAAAGTAAGAGTAAGGAAAATCGGAAATGAGTTTGATAGTTTATCACACATCATTGCTGGCTTTATATATAAAGGAGAGGTATCAGAAGCCAAGAAAAGTGAAAATATCTACAAAGTGAGAATGATTCCTACTTACAGCTAGCAAAAACCTGGCATACTTTTTTCAATGACCAGCAAATAAAATGAGCAAGAGCAGCATTTATATACAGAGCCTCAAGAATTTCATGCACCTGCAAGTATCTTGATTTTTGTTTCCTCAGACATGGATTAGATGGCTCTCCTGCAGAAATTTAAAATAACAAACTTTCCATTTTATATCATTAAAATTGTGATTTTTTATAATGTCAATAGAAAATTAATGCATTTACAAGAAGCAGACTGTATTGATCCCACACTAGTCTATGGATATGTTTCCTTGTTAATCTCTGGTCACACCATGAACTCATGATAAAGATCTTTAAAAACAGGCATAACATTTCCAAAGTTTGAAGAAAATATTTTATTTTGAAAATATATTTCATTTTCTTATAACAGTTGCATGGTGTGGAAATTGCTACTTAACTAGAAATGGCAATTTTTTGCAATTGTACACAGATTATTGGTACCTGCACAGATTTGATCCCAAATGAACTGAATTTATGCTCTGACCTATCTGCATAGAATTGCCACTTTAAATTGTTTCAGAGTGACCATCATTCTTAAAAAGAATCAAACACAAAATTGCAACCTAAAAGTTCTTCCATTTCCTGTAGCATAGTCCGCATCAGCCACTTCCTCACTCATTGAAATGTTCATTTTAATATTTAGTAAATATTTTCATTTTTATAGATTCATTTTTCCAACTTTTAATAGGCTATGAGTATCATTTGCTTTATTACATGTTTTTATTCAGTTTCTTTTTTATTTTCCCTTGGAAATAAGTGGCCTCTTACTTTCTTTTTTACATTTAAAACCTTCAATGGGTTCTCTCATCTGTACCTTCAGTGATTCTTACCCCAAAAGGGTTTCAAAAGTTTCTGTTTTGAATTTCACATTTGGAATTTCTGTTACTGTAATCGTCAAGCTTGTTTTATTCACTTCTGGAGACCCCTATTTTGTTCATTCATGAAGATTAAGTGTCCAAAGTTCCTTCTGGCTTTCCATAGCTAAATACTCATAGTTCATTTGTTCATCAGTTCTACTAAAGTTTGTCCATAATCCTACTGTATTGGTTATTTATTTACATGAAACAAATTTAAGTCAATGCATAAACCAAATGTCTCCAAGATAATTTTTGGACATCTTTCAGTTCTCCTCTTTTGTTTATCCCATTGTCTATAGTTGAGAGCCTTTACCTGATTAAATTTTCAGATTCATACTTTGTATATATTGCTTTTTTCCCTCCTTCATAGATCTGAAGAAAACACTGAAATAATGTTTTCTGTTTTTTTTTCATTTAAGTTTTGTTGTGGAGCTATTAATAACATCTAGCATATTTAGCTTTTTAAACACTTCAGTGAAGTTTGCTTTGATTCACCTTCTCAGGAATTTCATGAAAAAATACAATAAACTTTCCTTTTTAAGATTATATGAATCCAACCTCCTTTAAGGACTGTTGTAGACAGCTGCGCGTTGCTGGTAGGAACATCTAAACTAAAAAACAGTTTATAGAAGGAAGGGTTGATTTTGAACTTACAGATCCAGGGGGATGTTCCATCGGTGGTGGAAAAAAGCTGCTTCTATAAATCCAAACAAAACAACAACACCAGCACACACACAACAAAAGCAGCAAGCACAAAACCGGCACCAAACAGCAGAAAACCAGGCAGCCCTGTCCATACCTTTGGGCTATACATCACATCTGCCCCCCCAAAACACGTTAAGGCTGGGCCACAGTCTCTGCTCCCAGTGACACTTCCTCCAGCCACCTGAGCTTTAATAAAACACCTGAGTCTATGGGGGACATACATTCAAACAGCCACAAGAACACTCAAGGGCTTAGTTTAAGATGATATTGCAATTGTTAGTGATATAAGTACTAATTAGAATATAATGTCACTTTGCTAAGACATATTTTTAAAAATCTGTGCTACTCCCAAAATAAATTACTTCTAGTTTTAGACAAACAATATTTGTTATATTCAGAATATGATGATGAGCTTACATTTCTACAGTTATAGCCTTATTGGTATACTATTAAATTGGTCTCTGATACATGTAGTTATTGAAAATTATGTATGTGGATTTTCATACTCATAAAGATTTGTAAAAATCATGATAAATTTTCATGTCTCTAGCTAATTTCATTTTGCAGCATGTTGTCAATATCTTAATCTATAAAATAATACTATATTTTTAAATCAAAAATTTTCCAAACACTCAGCTTATAAAATGATCTTGATTCTAAGAAAAATGTCTTATATGCAATTGTTCCTAATTAGTTTTTAAAATATTTTATTTATTCATTAATTTATTAATTTGACCATAACACAGATAGAAGGAGACAGAAAATGAATCAGAGAGAATGGGTACACAAAGGTAATTTGACACAGTGAATAAACTCAAGACACATACACAATGTTTTACATTTGGCTTTATATGGATATGATTAATTGATCCTAGGCCATAATGCTTTGCAAGCCAGCATGTTAAACTTCTGATTCATCTCTCCACCCCTCTGATTTATTTTTGAAGTAAACACATAAGTTACAAACAAAGCTAATATTTGTTAGGATTTCTATATCAATTTTCATATGTATATCTATTTTCACTAAAGCATAAGATTTTGTATATTTCACTCCCTATGTCTGAAAAAATTCTAGATCAATCTGTATAACTATACAGCTCAGGAGGAATTTTTATTCTTGCTTATGATGCTATGTACAGTCTATAGGCTTATGAAGATGATTTTGCTTGGATGTTTAAGAATTTTGCTGTAGATAATAATGTTACTTTGGAAACAATAAATACGGCATTATATTTAAATGTTTAAAAAGTATTTGACAAATTAAATATTGAATAAATTAAATAATTTCCTATTTGTTTCTGATTTTAAACTTCTGTTTCAGTGTTCCTTATATATTCCCCTCTTGTATATGTTCTTCTTAAAGTTAATGACACAAATTTTCATAAAATTATTTAAATATTAATGGTTTAAGAATATTTATGTTATTGGTCCAAGAAGTTGAATATTACCAATGAAAGAGCAAAAATATAGTTTTAAAAACACAAATAAGACTAATACAGACAGCCCACGGAGGAGGATATACAACTGATCAGGGATGGGGGGGGGGGATTGGGGAATTCGGGATAACAACGCATGGTTTGCCCACTAAATAATGTAACTCATTATGGACAATAAATATATATTAAAAAAACACAAATAAAAAAGAAAAACAATGGGAAAAACACAAATGATAAAATTTGAACACAGGAAACATCACAAATAAAATGTACTATGTGAAAATAACTCCTGTTTTTATACTATCTGTATACAACATTTTACTATTTTCTGAAATATCGTGTAGCATTAAATATTGAGTTTCATCATTAAATATGGTTTTCAGTCTTTAAGAGAAGAAAATTTTGTTCAAATAGAAAGAAATTCCTTTGAAAAATCTATGCATTACACAGTGAGATGAGCTTATGCTTCATGTGGTCAAGTTTGTATGCATGTTTAATAGTTGTATATTTCAGAATGAGCCTTCATGCTGGCTAGTCAATATGTATTAAGCTAAGGTAGCATCGGCTCATCATATCTTTGTGTGATTTTGTTGTGCAAATTCAATTTATTTCCAAGTTGCATTAGGTACCAACTAAGCATCATTTGGTCTGGCAATCATGTGGGAAAAAATCAATCCTTTTGAAATAATGGAATGGGCTATCTTGGAGAAAAGCTGTATAATATCTCTATTGCTACCAGGTGTTGCTCGAAGAGATGTTATTTATAGTGAAATATAATTGGGTCACTTCCAGTGATGAGAATTTAGATTCCTTATTATCCTAGACACCGTGGCTCATCTTCTACTTCTAGTGCTGGCTTCATTTTCATGGTAATATCTTCATAATGATCAAAAGCAATGGCTCCGATAATGGGGTTATCAGTACAATCATAGATGCTGCCAAAATGTGTTGGCTTGAAATCAAATACTGTAACTGTGTCCAATTTCTTTTCATATATATGATAGCATATAAAGGAAGTGTGTATGCCACCAAGGTTTAGAATAAGAAGGCATATATGCAACGATTAAGCAAGCAAAATTTTAGCATGTAATTATGACTAAGAAGTACTTTTTCTATTTGCATATAGCCACCTGCTCAATTGAAATAAATTGAAGATTTAAATGTTTGAATATTTGATCTTAATATGAGCTGATACAATATCTAACCTTTAGTAAATATTAGCCAAAATGAAATATGTTCTTGAATATAGTGAAAAAACTTGCCACGAGTGTAAGCTCTTTATTTTTTGTTCGTCAATTTTAACAAGATAAGAAGTATAAATGTGAATTCCTTTAGTATCAGGAAGCAAGAGGGACAGTGAACAGAGTCAGAGATTTTTCCACTGAAAATACATAAAATCAATTGTATTTTCACAATCGTTTCAGCGACAGATCAAGAATAAACATTTCATAAATCCAAAAAGTAGCTGAGTATAGAACTTTTAAATACAATGCATCAGTTTCAGTCTGGGGAAAAAAATGGAAAGCAAACCTTAGGGGAGATATTGATAATAACTTAGTTATCTTAATTTTGCCTTAGATCATTAGGTTTAATCAACCTAGCTTCAAAATAAAAGGATGTTTTATTTTTGTGTTTTCTGCTGGTCTTCTAAGTCCCTATAAAATTTTTTATGCCAAAACTCAGTTGGATTCCTTGTCTGAAGCCATAAAGCTTGGTGCAGGAAAAGGCTTTTGAGAAAATAGGATAATGTTATTCACATCGAATCTTTGAACTTCTTTTCCAAAAGGGAATTATTGATTGTGTCAGCATCCTTCCCACTGATTCAATATGGAATACTGACTCATCCTTTATAGGAACACAAGGCATGATTGTCCTGCCTCCCATCCTATTAATACATTAACATTGACCGGCTTTACCCAGCTGTTTCAACATACAACTCATCCCCATTTGTTATTTTAGGTTATAAACAGGATTTATATGCTATTTCACATTATTTTATCTGATTACAATCACAAGATTACTTAGATACTGAACCTTCTATCTGAATGTCCTCCAAATAAGGTTATTGAAAACAGTAATATTAATAATAATAATAATAGTACCTTTTTGTGTTCTGGATCATCTTGCAGCCTATATGAGAGACTGTGGTTTTGGTGCTTTAACAAATGTGGCTGTAGAATATAAAATTAAGGGTTCAAAACATTTCAGGCCATATGTAGTAGGTTTCAAAGGTTATAACTTTCAAGAGTGTCATCTGGTGACGTGCATTGAGTAAGTGATCAAAATAAAATTATATTTTAAATTGAATTTTTATTATAAGCTTCATTAGAATGTAGAAAGTTAATGAAAACTTTTCCACACATGAAGTATATTGAACAATGACATAATGAAAAGCAAAAATTAATTTTGACTTCTCCAGAAAGGATCCTAATGTTTTATATAATTATATATTCTCATGGTAAAAATATTTTATTTTTCTATAATTGAAGTCACTATTTCTCAAGGGCTTGCATGTATTTCCTCTCCTTTTAAGTACATAACTGTGTTATCTTTTGACTCTTTTAAAATGCTATAATAATTCAACAAAATATGAGCAACTCTAGTAATATGTTTCTTGATTACATTGACATATTCTGAGTGACTTAAGTAATAATGTTAACACAGTTCCATTTCATACTAGAAGATATAGGAAGCCATAGAAATAAAGTTGTATATTGTGTGAACTTTTCAAATGAATTCCTTTGACATCTTTAAAATTCAGTGATAACTTAAATGGAAATAGGAGAGAAGGTGGTGGTTTATACTTCCTCCTCCAGCTTATGACCTCAACTCACGATCTTGTAGAGTCAGGAGTTCAAGAAGGAATTTTGTCTATTTCAATGGTGTATGTGCCTTTTCTTGTTAATATGAGATTCAAAAGACAATATGTCAGATAAAGAATATGTCCATCTTAATAAAGTAGACAGATATTTCTGAGAAAAAATAAGACTTCTTTATGCAGCAATGAACACAGCAGCTACATTACAATCACAGTTCTAGAAAATCAATTTTAGATAAATTTTGCCTATGATAAAAATATCCAATTTAGTTAAGCAGGCTCAAATCTACTAACAAGTGTTAACTAGCTTGCATGCAAACATAGGGAATTTGATAGGGGACAGAAGACTGACTCTTAGGGGACAGCACATTGACTTTACTGTGACACCTCCAAAAGAAGAACATATTTTACAAACTATCACATCATCGACGCATATTCCCTAGTCTTTCCCTCAAATATTCTCTTACAAATCATTAATGTCTTGGTTTATAACAATGAATGATGATTTTACTGAACTTCCTCACAATCTGAAAGCCACCTTAGCATTATCAATGTTTCTTCATGGAGGCTGTCTGTTTTCCTTGTTTCATGAGCCACCCCTGGTTTCCATGGATTCATCCTTGATCATCAATATCAAAGAAGACATCATTATTTTAACATACAGTGTTCACACATGAATTTCAGAATGCCAAGAGCAGGATTTAGTAGACAACAAATTCCAGAGTTGATAAAGGAATTTTGGGGTTCCTCTGCCAATCCAACAATATATAATACCATTACACCAATTAGTTTGGGGTATTCCTAGATTCTTGTCTTAGGAGTTCAATGAATGATATCCACCGACCAAAGGATAAGGTTCCCAGCGAGTTTGTGACAGCTCAGAGTTTACGGTGGGAGAACTTTAAAAGAAGGAACTTAAGCCCAGAATGGAAGAGAAGGAAGAAGGCAGAACACTTGTCCAGGGAAGCAAGAGGGGATTTTTGAAAAGCCCACCTGTTGCGGTCAGCTTTCTAGTTGCTGTGCAGAAAGAACCCAAGCAAAAGCAGCTTGTGGAGGAATGGGTTTATTTGGTTTACAGACTCGAGGGGAGACTCCATCCTGGCAGGGAAAACGATGGCATGAGCAGAGGGCTGGACATCACCTCTGCCACAGCACTGCAAACAGCGGCAGGAAGGTGTGCCAAATACTGGCAAGGGGGAGCTAGCTTATAACCCCAAAAGCCCACCCCCAACAACACAGCTTCATTGAGGTTGTAAAACCCAAACTGCCATCAACTGAGGATCGATCTATCAGAACACATTCAATTGTTTGTGGGGGACACCTGGGTCAAACCATGACACTACCTCTAGACTCCGGGGAAATGACACAGGTTTCTAGGTGAGGAAGATCAGGTTTACATGTCTCTGCTGACATGACAAAGATGATTTCACAAGTTTTTGTGAAATGGCACAATAGGTAGCAATCTGAGTTTCTGTCATTTAGGAAGCATGTAAACTTAATCTAGGCATCTTTTCTGGATGATGTAACTTTCTAGGTTAGAAAGAGAAGGGAAATGTGCATGTTCTCTTTGTAGGCTTAATGAGATTTCCTACTTTTAATCAAGCAAAAGAAAGAAAGAAAGAAAGAAAGAAAGAAAGAAAGAAAGAAAGAAAGAAAGAAAGAAAGAAAGAAAGAAAGAAAGAAAGAAAGAAAGAAAGAAAGAAAAGCTTCACCTTGAGAATTCTGATACCTTAACCTATATAGCTAATTTCTATCTACTATCATTAGTGTGTTTGCTGGAGGCAGGAAAATGAGTTCAAGACCATCCTAGGTTATATATTGAGTTTGAGGTAGTGTGGACTGTAGGATAATCTGTTCTCACAAAATAAATTATTTGTAGATAAGGAAGGGGAAAATACTGATGTTTAGATTTTTATTTTTTTTCTTTTAAAAGCTTACTTATGTAATAGTCATAGGTCCTATTATAGTCTCTTTTGTTTTCTATAATAACATCTTATTACACAACACATTAATGAGTCAAGTTTTTCAATGTCTCTTTCCTACATGCAACCTAAATTAATTAATGTTTTTGGTATCAGGCTTAATTCCACACTTCCAATACTTTTATATTTTACTATATCATTCTCCATAGTAACAAAATATGTTGAGAAATTTACTATGTCAAAACTGTAACTTCCAATGACTTTAATTTTCATTATTTTAATAATGCAGAAAGTATTCCAAATTTTAAAAGTGAAGTCATCTCTAAGATTTAAACTGCCTGGTTTTCTGAGATATATTTAACATTTTTGTTGGAAATCTCAGTAGTGTGGCCAACCACTTGATAAATCCTTAAACCACCATTCTTTCCTTCTCAGCAAGAACTACTAGAAGTTTTGCCCTGCTGGTATGTTTTTTTTTTTTCACTAAATAAAAAAAAAGCTAATTCAAGTACCTTCGGAAATAGAGCTCATATATGATCAGTAACTATTTGGGAAGTACCAGGACTCCAGGGGACTTAGCATAATTTACAATTCTTTACAATAAGTCTAGAATAAGAATGAAAATTGCTGTTAATCATTTGGAGGAGATTGTAATTAGCCCTGATAGTATCCCAAGATTCAGCATTCTGAAGTGATTGTGCAAGGTTAGAAATCATATGAGCAACATTACATCTCAGCTTTTCTTTAGGGCAACTAAGTTCATGCATGTTTCAGCAAACTATATAGCAACCAAAAATACCATAGTGTACCAGTCTATTTTGTATTGATATAACAGAACATCCATGACTGCTTTTTATAAACGATAGAGCTTTAGTGTACTTTTGCAGTGAACCAAACAAGGGACTTCTGTGCTTCATTCAAACACAGCAGAAGGCTGGGGCACAGCAACATGGAGTCTCTGGTCTTGTCAGAGCCCTGATTCCATTCTGGGGCTCACTCTTATGTTCATCTAATCACAATTATCCCTCCAAGCTTCTTCTTCAAACACGACAACATTTAAATTGGGGGAATAAGTGCCCAACACAAGGCATTTTGGAAAACATGTTCCAACTGTAGCTTAGATATAATGTTCTCTCCTATCTATTGGGATTTGTGTCTATTGACCTAATTCTGCCTGATATTGGATTTATATTTTAAAGACTTACATCATTTCAAAAAATCATATTAAAATAAGCCTTAAAGTAAAACATAATTTGTCTACCTATATCATAAATGTGAGCTTTACTGAAAATTTTAATATTCACTCATTTCAATGAATGTCTAGGGAAAATGAAAGAATTGCCTTATTCATAAATCTTGAACACAGTCTTTTGTCCAACTAACTTTTACTTCTTTTCTTCTCTCTGTCTTCTGTCTACATTATTTTAACTTTTTATTGACCGCTTTCATAAGTATTGACTACATGATTGTGTTTTCTATACAGAACTCAATGTACATTATTTAGAGGTGTTAGAAAAATTACAAATGAAAGAAAATCAAGCGAAATTCTGAATTTTAAGTGAAGTATTTGCTGAAAAAAAGTAGTAACGTGAGGACTACGCTGAATTAATATACTGGGATGATGAGAGATTGATGTGAATACAATGTTGGCTGTGAAAATCTTGGTTCCAGAGTGCAGTTCTCCCTGACACACTAAATGTCCTGCTAGCTGGGCAGCTGCCTGTAACCATACCCTTCTGATGAAAGAGACAGTGAGGTCCAGGAGGGAGTTAGCTCTCTAGACCTGATGAATTGTTGAGTTTTGTGCTCCAATGTAAATCCCTTCCTGTAAAGCAAAGAGGAAAGCAATTGAGGAAGACATCTGTTACGAACTTGTGACCTCCACATGCACACTCCACACGCACATATATTACTCCCATATACATGTGAACACACACACACCCCACATACATAAGAAATATAAGAGGAAGAGACAATTATATTCAAAAGCAACATAAGTTCAGTCTAATTACCCATGGGAACATAAAGAAATTTGACCTTTTTCCTTATACATTACTTGATTCAACAAACTAAATATATAATAGTAATGATCACTACATGTACTGTTTAATAAAATAATTAGCTTTCCACTTATAAATGTACTCAAAATAGCTATTAGGTACTACTTTAAATATTACCAACAATATCCAGTGACCTATGCAACTCTAATTAATGCAAGACTGACTAATTTATTGCAAGTATAGAATTTATTCATGCCTTGGAAGAATTATTAATGAAATGTGCATGTAAATATGTAATTTTATCCATATTTCTAGTTACATTGCAAGCACAAAAAAATCTGGCAACAGTTTAATGAAATGAAACAAGTTGATTTTGAACTTCTCATGGAGATGTAATGACTATGAATATTGAAGGAATCCATTAGAAAAGAAACAGAGAGGGAAAACTTACTTCATATCAAAAATTATATAGTTATAACCCTTGAAATATGCTGTGCAAACTGGGCAAATTAAACCAAAGTGATATCACAGAGATCACATAAAGAATCTCAAATATGTTGTACTTTGATTTATCTCTGCATAGCAGTGGGGAAAGTGCATTTCATTTCAATTACTCATTCTTATATAAAAAGAGTTGATTAAATGGGTGGTTATATTGTGTGCATGGATGGCATACAATCCAACTGAAATTCCTTTTTCTGCATAATGTAAGTTAGAGATAATTTCGTTTTTCCTGTATAGCTAATCAACACTATGCATAGATGCTAGTTTTCTTTTCATGAGTTCTGGAGATAGAACTTTGGCAATTTTAGGTCCCCTTGGGCCTTCATGCTTGGACAGGAAGTGCACTTAACAGCTGAGCCATCATTCCAGGACTCATTTATTTGAATCTTAAGTAGAAATTTAATATATCTACATTATTTTTTACTTAGCAGGTTAGTACTGATTTGGTGTATTTTTTCATCTATTTTGCTTTCTTAGTGTGATTGTATTTGCCTTATTTTCATGTTTATCAGGAATGAATCTTAACTCTGGCAATCCTGAGTCTAGTCCTCTCAATAACCAGAGACACCTCAATGGCAAAAGGAACAAAACTAATTTCTTGTGCATGGACCTGGGCACTGGTCATTCTTAGGGAGCAATAAGGTAAGTACTTACCAGGCTTCCTTCCTTCTCTCTCTCTCTGTCTCTGTCCTCTGTCTCTCTCTCTGTATCTGTCTCTCTCTCTTCTTCTTCTTCTTCTCTCTGATTAAGAGAAGGCTATCTATCTGACACAATGTTCCAACTCAAAAAACTATATAGTTTTTTAAAAAATAAATCAAATACAATTAATTTGATTAAATAATAGATCTGATACTCTGTGGGTCTTCACATTTATTTAGTATTAGACCCTCTGAACTATTTTTGATGTTCATTTGAGAAACACAAATATATCAAGTTTGACATTTTTTTCCTACTCTAGTTTTACCATTTCTTTTTCTCAAGAATTATCCTGTTTATGGGGCTGAGAGATGACTCAGCACTTAAGGAGCTTACCTGCAAAGCCTAAGAACCTCGGCTCAATTCCCCACTACCCACATAAAGCCGGATGCACAAAGTAGTACATGCATCATTTGTAGAAGCTAGAGTTCCTGGAATGCATATTCTCTCTGTCTCGCTTCTCTCTCTCTCTCTCTCTCTCTCTCTCTCTCTCTCTCTCTCTCTCTCTCTCTCTATCTATCTATCTTGTTTATAGAAGATGATTTTGTCTACTGTTGGGAAGATGAAAGATTGAATATGCAAAGAATCTCAAAAATCAATATAAAGTTGCCTTTATTGAGCATAAAATATCAACTGCAACCTTTAGCTTAAATTTGATGATTAGGGAACTAATCTGAATAACCAAAGAGTTTTATTAAAGATATATTACTGGTGGGTTTGCAATAAAAAAAATAAGTTCTTATTTTTCTCTTATTTGTTTACATTCTCCAATGTTTACATTGATGATATTGTCTTTCAGATGTTGAAAATTGAAAGAAATACTATATCAATTATAGCTAAAGGAGAACGTGAGTGAAAATTAATGATTAATTGCAAATTTTCTTAAAATTCTTGATGTCTACTGATCCTGAGAAAATGGGTGCAGTTATGTGTTTGAGTAGAAAAATATCTAGTAGCAAGTTATATAAAATTTATACTGTTTTCATTATACTGTATTATTTCTATTTCAAAATGGAAATCTAAACTTTGTAAGTTAATATCCACTATTCTGCCAAAAGTTTTACAATTTGGTGCTCATTAATTCACTTCAGCAGAAAATCTGAGCTAAGCTAATACGGTCATTATCTATTTAGGAATTCTAAGTATAGCGTGTGTGCTTTCCTTCTAGGGCCATTTGCCACTTCAAGTAGAGCCTGTATTTCATTCTTTATTTTCCAGGACTTCATTAACTATGCTAAGCCTGACATTTTCCAGATTGAAGATCCTAAATTTGTCTTTTTTTTCCCGACCATCTGTGTTAATTCTTGTGTGGAACCATCAGTTATCATTTTGCCCTAATTAAATCCAACTGTACTTATCATTCAATGCCTTAATAATGCCTCTCCTACAATCCTTCCTTGCTCCTTGACAAAACCAACTTTTATCAATGCAGAGAAAAATTCAAGCTCAATGTCTCCAAGATGGATGAGCTTGTGCTCTTAAAAGAAGAGCCCTTGAAAAGGGGCTTTCTTTTTTTTTATAATTTATTTATTCATTTTCAAGCAGAGAGATACAGAGAGATAGATAGAGAGAGAGAGAGAGAGAGAGAGAGAGAGAGAGAGAGAGAGAGAGAGAGAGAGAGAGAGAAAGAGAGAGAGAGAGAGAGCACACCAGAGCCAGCCACCACCTTGTGGGTCTGGCTTATGTGGGTCCTGGGGAATTGAACCCAGGGCCTTAGGCACTGGAGTGAAGTGCCTTAACCGATGATCCATCTCTCCAGCCGAAAAGGGGCTTTCGATACATGTCTCTTTTCCATTTTTAACCACTGACAAAATGCTTTAATATTAACCCCCCCATAACAACCTTGCAGTTCAAATGAGTATCATAGCAGTGGTAAGCACCTGATGCCTTGTTCATTGTGTAGCCTGTGGTCAGGGACCTCCTTAGTCATCTTTCATGTATTTATTTTTGTTCTTGTGACTGTGGTTTGGTTCCTACCCACATCACTTGCAAGTCCAATAGGGAGAAAGATTATTTCCTTTTTAATGTAATAGATTGTATTATCATATATTTATGAGACTTGTTCAGTGATTGTGCTTTCTTCATGCTTGCTAATATTTCTAGACAATTAACTCTCTGTAAATAACAGGCAATATTATCTGTGCTCTACTACCTCTGATTTCTAATCCTTCAAGCATTCTGTTTCCAACTGTCTGCTCTGATACACAAGGATCCTTCCTGTATCAACTGCACACGCAAATAACCAACTCCATTCACGTTATTTCCAGCAAAATTGTTCAATTTGAGTTTAAGCATTTTTGAAACTGCCACATTCTTGTTCATATGTTATGAATTCATTTTTACCTTGAAATGGCAGACTTGTGTCTATGAGGAATAAGACTCTGTGTGTCCACAAAGACTCAAATTTACTGTAATTGGATTTGTGTTTAATTAATGAAATTTGTTTTTGAGCAAAATTTGGTTTACTGTGATGCCCTGCAGAGTACACATTGTACCCATGGATGCTCTCCTCCATTCTCCCAGCCCTCCCGTTTATTAATATAATAGTTTTTAATTGATGAAATGATATTAGAATATATTTATAAATTAAAGGCCCTAGGTTACTTTCGAGTTAACTCGTTGTTAGAACTAGCACTGGCAGCAGACCTTTGAAATGATGTGTCAAAATTCATGCTTCCCCTTTGTAGTGGTTTTCTTAAATATTTGTTACAGTGCTGAAATGTGACAAACAGATTTCAGGAAACCAGGTACTTGAGGTGGAAATAAACCATGAAAACAGCAACATTTTACCATTGTGAAAAAGCACAGATATAAGCCATGATACTAAGGTCTACAGAGCCTTCTTGCTCATCTTCTCTCCCACAGGAGAGAAGCCATTCTGGCTTTGATCTGAGTCTGAAGGTAGGTGGTGTGCAGGCAACACCTGTCCTACCCTTTCCTGGGGGTCTTTTCTGGTTTCTGTGATAAACAGCATTCCTGCCACTTACTCCATTGCTGAACTGTGTGACACCTCCTTGCCCGTTTGCTTTATCAACTAACATTTCTTTTTTTCTTTGCTTTGTGAGGGCATGTGGGCAGAATGAGCATTTGGGAAGGTCTCTCTGACAATCTTACTGACATTATCCCCTCCCTTATTTTAGAACTATTTTTCTTCATCTTAATGCACTTGATCTGATTTATTTTCTATCAAGCCAGAGAAAGAATGAAAGAGATAATGTACAAAACAAAAGAAAACAATAAATGCCCAATATGTTTTGTATGTTTTGTATATTTCTTTGGTCATAAATCTTACTCGGAGTTATCTTCAGAAATAAGTCCTCATTTTCCTTTAATATTTTGAAGAACAATTTTTGCAAATTATAAACATATAGTTTTATTTTTATTCTTCCAGCACTATAAAGTGTCATTCGATTTTCATTTGATTCAATTGTGTCTGATAACAACTTAGACAGGATCTTAGAAGATTTTATTTTAGGGGAATTGTAGAAACTTAGAAATGTGCAGAGAAAAAAAAAACATTACTGCAAATCATATTACATGCAACTGCGTTTAACCTTTTATCCCCATCTTAGTGGCAAACTATTTAATGTACTATAAAAGAGCACTTATAAATAGTTCTTTTTTTTTGCTACTCATGTAATCTTCACTTATTCCCCAATCTACTTAAACACAAAAATACTCCCACATACCCTTAAATGAGATAGTTTCAAATATTTATAACACAGTTTCATTATTCACAGTGCATGATTACTGTAATCAGTTAGGAGATTTGTGTGTGTGTGTGTGTGTGTGTGTGTGTGTGTGTGTGTGTGTGTGCGTGTGTGTCTATTTCTGTGAAATCATTTTTTGAATACTTATTCTCTACTAGTACCTGCAAACAAAATAATATATTTATTTTAAATGATAATTAAGTTAAAATTATGTCATAGGTAGTCTTTAATCTAGTGTGACTTTTGACACTTCAAAGACACATGGAGGCATGATAATGAGAAAGCGCAGAGAGAAATGACTGCCTGAGCTAAGGTAGAGACCACACAGGGAAGCCAACTGGTCAGTCTGCTGAACTCAGATATTGTGTGGTGGGCTAACAAGCTGAGATACTAAAATAAAGTATTTTAAATGGAGTTCATCAATCCACTGTCCATACTGCTAATCATGTGAGTTTTGACAAATGTATAATCCTGTGAATATCCGGTTACTCATTCATTAAAAAGTAGCTTTTGTGTCTAAAAGAATTCCTATGCACATTTGTGTAATCTGCTCTGACTTTTTCCTTGCAATATTCCAAACTAAACTAAGTTTATTCTATCGCCATACTGGAGTGTTTCCAGAATACAGTAAAATTCACTTTTCAGTTCTTTCATTTAGAACCACACACTTTGCATGTACTTAAACACCTTGGATTTCATTTCTTTTAGATATTGAATGATAATAAGTTGTGTCTTTATCACAAAACATTTATCCATTCACCAAATTAAAGGATATCTTGGTGAATTCGGGATATAGTCAAAGTGAGTGAAATTGTGATAAACATTCATGAATAGGTATTTGCTTGAAATAAATTTTCAAATCACATAGGGAATGGTCTAAAAACATAAGTGATCACTTGTATGATAGGACCATTTAGCCAAGTGTGGAACTCCAAAGCTGTATTATGGAACTCTGTCCTCTTGGCATGATATGGCTGCTGCTGTTTTAAAATTAAAGCAGCTGAGATTAAGATAGTCCCATAAACATTCTTGTCTAAAGGCAGGCTCACAAGGTGGTACCTGAAATTCCTTCTGAGTCTCCCCAGGAGGAGGTGCATACGTCTCCATCTCTAAGGATATTAAGGGGTTCAATATTGCAGCTGTAAGAACTTCCTTCAGTGGTTTAACCATTTATAAGTTTCCCACACTCCTGTAGGTAACTCCTCACTTACACCCCTGCAAATAGTTTCTATTCAATTAATTTTTTCTCCGTGATGGACTTTGAATAAATCATTTCTTTTATCTTTCGTTGGTTCCCTATCTGAAATAAATGGACATCTCTTCATACCTCCACAGGAAAAAAAAATAAAATAGCTGCTTTCCAACAGATTATTTGTCCCATACACATTGTCTCTGTGAGGATGTTTGTGGAAAAATTAGGAATTTGAATCAGTAGATTGAAAAAAAGTTGGTTTGCTTTCAACAGAGTGGATGGGAATCATGTGACCTTTTAAGTACCCAATAGAAGTACAGTGCAGAGAAAGGGCAAATTCTCTCATTCTTCTTCAGCTAAGACCCACATCTCACCCTGCCATAGACAGGAGGTCTATTTCTCCAATCTTCACAGTTCCCTAAATTATACCAGCAACCACTATCTTCCCCTTGTGTGCATTATCTCTGAATGCAAAGTGACAAAATGCATCAGAGCTCCTGGTACTCCTGCATGCAAATGGAATATTGTGAGACCTTACTTACATCCTCTATAACCATGTAAACCAATTATCTTCATAATTCATCTCATAATATAACATACATGTTTCTCATATATAAAATCTATCATCAATCACCTCTAACAAAACAATTTTCCATGTTTCACTTCACCTCTAGTGTTTGTTGTTATTTCCCTGGAGGTAGTTGTCAGTCTAGCATTGGGAACAATACTCTTGTCACTATCTTTTTTTATTGCCCATAATGAGTTACAATATTTAGTGGGCAAACAATGCGTTGTTATCCCCAATTTCCCGCTGCCCTCCCCTCCCCAATCCGCTGGATAACCTCCTCCATGGGTCGTCTGGATCAGTCCTTGTGACAGGGGACCATGGATAGCCTAGTATTCAGCCAGGTTCTCCTGGCCATGTCTCTGTATAATCTCCCCCACCACAGCTCTTACAATCTTTCACTATCTTAAATGTTCTTTTAAAATAATTTTTTCTGGACCCCCACAAATGTGGTGGCATAGGAGGCACATCTCTTATTGAGCAATTGGCTACATTTTTTTTTTCAAATTGATAGATTGCGATGTCCCCAATATTCTCTCCTGTCTGTAAAATAAACACATTTTCCAACCAAGGGTTAGACTAGCTTAGATTAAAGGGGACAGTATATAACATTGAGAAGCATTTTGATGAGGATAATCATTCAAGTTGTCCAGAGATCAATGGGGACTTCTCTCTGGAGGTTGTGAGTTTCTGCCTGTGGGAAATGGACTTATTTCCCAGCACCAGTTAGGAGTTTTCTCCCACTGAGTGGGCCTCATGTCAAATGAAGATAGTTGGTTACACATAAAGGCTGAGTGCCACTATTTAACAAGCTTGTGTTTCTTGACCAGATGGTGGGTTGCAGGGTCTCCAGCGTGTTTGTGCTGTTGGTGACCATAATCCTAGCTCCCGTAGAACTTTTCATTGCTATGAGGTTTTGCCAGGAGAGGACTGGCTTTCCTCTAGGTTCATTCCCCAGTGGTCTATTGATGTCCAGGATGGCAGCATGTGGAGTCTTCCACAATAGTATCTTAAGTTTTAACTCTGTCGGGTAACCAAGTGCTTGGCAATGGTCTACATTGTTTTAGGGACCCCAAAGTTCTCCCTAGCCAACAGCTCACTTTGGCGGTAATCCTGTTCTTGTTCTGAGTTTTAAAGAGTTTGTGAAAATATATGGATTTAGGATTAAGTTTTTAAAACATATTAGATTTGGTGACTCAGTAAGGGTTGGGGAGAATAAAAATGACATTTACACAATGAGAACATGGTAGTGATTCCATCCAGAAAGCTTGATGGTTCAGCAGTCCCAATCTGATCTGGAGGCACTGAGCTCCTTGGAGAGTTGCTGACTTTGAGTTCAGTTGGAATGCCAAAGAAACTGAAGTCTGATGTCATCAGATCAGGGAAGCAGCCTTCATAGCTGGATCCATTCAGGAAGAAGAAGCAAAGGCAGGGAGACACATACTGCTTTCTTGTTCAAAGACTTTATATCTTGAGCAAAGATTAGAAGATGCTGCCTAATTTAAGTTTATTAAATTATTTTTAAGTTCTTCATTTCACTTCATCCTTTCTGTAAACCCTCTCATAGACATGATCAAAGATATGTATTCTATATAATTGTAAGTCTCATTGAATTGACCATAAGACCAATTGTAACAGTGATGCAATTTCCAAGTATGAAAATGTCATTCACACCAAAGAAAAGCAGGGATCATGCAGTATCTAGAGAATATCACAATGTCAGTTGCATAATGGCTCAAATATTTTATCTGGTCAGTCTGGATTCTTGGCTGATTTCAACTATGTCTGGTTTCACAAACAGCATAATATATTCCCCTAAATTACCTACTTAAGTGTCCCAATTAAGAAGTCATGTACTTCCCTTATGAGGGTGTCTCTTCAAAGAAGAAATGCTAGCATTGTTTGGCATTCCCTCCCTCATGTGTTTATCCCACTGATAATTATTTTATATTCTGGATGATTCCTTCTTAAACTTGTGCATATGTCCAACAGAAATGTTTTACATCCTATAATGTCTAAATTTTAACAGCTTTGAAATAAACAAGCCTTTTTATTGTTTCAAGAGATCCCATTCTCAAAATTAAGAAACCACCATGAGCTTCTGAAAGTTGCATGTGAATTACAACTGCAAACCTTCCTTTCAAACACTTACCCCACACCTCGAGGTCATCTTTCATGTAACTATCAGTCTATTTGGCTGTCTAGCATTAATCTTTATAGCAAAATAAGGCACATATTTGTATAGTTAGTGGTGTTTATACATGAAGTTCTTTACATTTTTGTTATGTTTTTATTATGATATGACTTATTTAAGTTCTCTCTCTCTCTCTCTCTCTATATATATATATATATATATATATATATATATATATATATATATATAATTTTTAATGGTACTCCCTCTGGTATTGTGGATTAAACGCAGGGCTTTGTTCATGCTAGACAAGTGCTTCGGAATAGTGAATGCTTAAACCTGTAATATAAAATGGAATAAAACACTGATAGGTACACAACCATTAACATATTTGACTTGACACATTCATTTAGTTAATAATGTTTTTATAACTCCCTTTTTATTAACATCAATAAAGTCAAGTAACTATTTCTCTGTGATTTCTAGTACTGTAACAACCACTTTCATAGAAACAAAAAGGGGCTTGGTAAATTATCACACAAAGTCTTCCAAGTCTCTCTTTTAGTGTCCACCATAATTTATTATGAAAAATATTTTTAAATCAAAAGTTATATACTTACATTTGTATATACATGGTGGAATATTATGATGGGATTTTGTGGAATGAGAAACTGACAAAAGATTTTGGTTTCTACAACTTAACCAAAACAGAGGAGTTAAAAAAAAAAAAGCAGAAAATCCCAAACTAAAACAAAACAGGGAATAAGAAATACATAAACTCCTGACTAAAATTCTTAAGGAAAGAATGAGATCAGGCCTGAAAAAAATATATATATAGTTCAACCTCACAATATATCCTGAAGGATATTTTCTTTCTACATGCCTCAACTCTGTTTTTATTTGAATGCTGTCCTCATTCTTCTCTACAATAGCAGCTTCTTTCATTAAACCCAGAAGGATAGATGTCAGCCACATGAATTGATAACATGCGTTCAGCTTCTAATCCAACGCTGGGGAGAATTCTCTTCTGAATATCCTTCAGAAGTGCCTGAGAGAACGTTCTGTTGGCCCCACTTGGGTGAAGTGTCATTCTTGAATTTCTCATTGTGTCTAGCCTGGATATTGATGTACCTTCACTGGTCAAATATGGGTCATACATTCATCACAAAGATGAGGAAAATCGTCAGTACTGAATCAACCAGATGAACTAAGATCGAGCTGGTTCCCAAAGGGGAACTGTTATGTAGGCTAGGTTAATGTCAGTTTAAATGAATAATATATTTCAGTGAGCCAATAAAAAGAGTTTGTTGCTTACTTAAAATATTATCAAATATGATTAATGAAGGTTATGGCTGTTTGGCTTTCTGCAGTGACCAAGGGAGCCTATATCCCTCTAAATTTTGAATTTGTCATTTTGCACAAATGGCAAGATGTTTTAAGGTATTCTAGGTGGATGCCAGAATAGAAAAAATATAAACTTGTTTGGTATGAAATTGCCATTTCATTTGTGTTGATATTTCATCAGCAAGATCCAATCTCAGGGGCCCATGAAGATATATTGTGACTTAGAAATTCAGTTTTCATATGTTCCCAGAAAATCAATATGCCTGCTGATGATACCCCTAGTCCGTTCCTCAGGAAAAAGCAGTAAAACTTTATTTAGTCTATTTCCATCCTGTTTATGTTCTTTAACTTATTGTGAATTTTGCAAATGATTAATTATTAAGCATTACATTATAGAAAATGTAATATGTCTGTGCATTGTGTGTTAAGGAAGTAGTTCTCAAAACACTAATTTATTATAGAACAAGCTTCAGAACTTAATAACTGAAACATCATGATTTCAACTTTCTGATGTGTCAATACTCTGACAATTGGAATGACTGTTACTTTAGTTTTGCCTTGCTTAGCTATAGATACTTTCATCTGACAGATCAGTGCAGAAGAAAGGGTCCCAGGCAGTTTCATAATTGTAAGGTTGGTATTGAATAGTGCTGACTGAGGTGCCTTATGTTTCCCTTACCATGGTCTCTTATTTTTCAGCCTGCAAAATGACCTGTGTAGATCAGTGTCTCTTCAGCTACCTTCCCTTTGCAAACAGTTGGCCAGAAGCAGCTCATGGGAAGAAATGAGTTTTTTCAGGCTAACAGAATCCATGGAAAATTTCATCTTGGTGGAAGAAGCTATCTCACTTGATCATACAACCATAGCACAGAGTCAACTGTCAGCACCAGAAGCACAAGCAGCCAGATCTCAAGATGGCTCTGATCCCCCCCACCAGCTCCATTCCCCCAGGGCTGAACTCAAGATCTGCCCCTTGTGACACACCTCCTCCGTCTAGGAGGGTTATACATCCCGAAAGCTTCCTATTTATCAAAAACACCTCAAGTTATAGGTGACATACATTTACATTCAAACCACCACAATGACATTAGGCTTGTGTCAAGGTGATCACAGAAGATGAAAGGTTCTTACTGAGTGTTTAAGACCATGCAGGCAGCCAAAGTGAACAACATATTGCATTTTTAGAGGTTAGTAATGGCTCTATAGGAGAGACTCATAGGGACCTGTGAATATTATGATGCTAACAAAGACTCAAATACTAGGTTCTCTTGTCTGATACAGGCTTACAGAAACCTCTGCTTTCATCTGCTTCTGTCCAGCCCTGATTAGTCCGTCACTGTTGCCCTTTAAATCAAATTGCAGGAATTGCCCTTTTTGGTTATGTTTATCTGGTAGTTATTGATTTGTACTAGTTCAATCTTTCTTCGCTGTGCCTTATTAAGAAACAAATCTGGTGCTCAACATTAGGATGTTTTGGAGCTCTTACTGTTCAAACTTGTTGGCAATGTTGATGTTAGTCATTAACAATGTCTCTTTGATTAGATTTACAGTTGGCCAGATTCTTCCGCCATTGGGGGGAGTCCCTTAAATTTATAACATTAGGGATCCACATACCCTTAAGATATTAGACCTATACTTATGATGATGATATATAGGTGTCACAACAGAGTCAAAAAGACAGCATCCTCAGCCAATTGTGAAAGCCAACACATTGCCAGGAATCTACAGATGAAGCCATGAGGGACACCTGTCCCTGAGGAAGAGACCTCAGCTCTGCTCTAGCCTGGCTGAACTACACATGAAAGAAGCCTGAAATTTTTAATTGGACACTGTCCCCAGTCCTATTGGTATTTGCAATGTCTAGTTAGATTCTCTGCTTTTGATAACAGATTATATCCTGTTAAGTTCTAAAGGTCAGAGACAGACACTTGTCCTTCTCTTTAGCTATATATTTTTGTAATTGTCAACCCAGACTAAGAAACATCTAAACATTATCCAGCAAAATATTATAGCTTCACAGAATCAGGTAGATTTTGACAGTACTGTATTTCAGAATTGTCAAAAATTAGACTTGCTAGCAACAGTGGAAAGGTAACTCCATAATTCAAACATTTGTTAATGTTTGAAAGCAGTAAGACTCCAAGTAGTTTGCCAGAAATACCAGGATGTTTCACTAAATAAATAAAAAGATATGAAGATTCATAATTCAGGTGAAGAAGGGGCAATATTATAGCAAAAAGAGCAAGAGCTCACTGCCCCTTCTCCCATATTCATTGTTACATTCTGCAGACATTTGTTTGCCACAGATGGACAGTCACATAGCATGAGGTGAGAGATGACCATAGCTTTGAAGTCCTGTGAGACAAAAGAAGGATTTGCTTTAACTGTGATAAAGTAGTTAGGAAAAGATGAGGCCAGAGGATATCTGGGGAAGATAATCTGAACTTCCTGGAATCCATTGTAAATGTGTGAGTTGCTAGTTGTTTGTAATTTACATGTCTAATGCCACATACACATCTCTGTGCCCTACTATAAAATATCTTTGTAACAGGGGTTCAGGGCCAATGCTTAAAACGCCCGGGCTCAGGCCCAGGCCCTGTTGTAAATTTAAACTCCCCTTTCCTCTTGCTGCAAAAAAATAAAAAAAAACACCAAAAAAAAAAAAAAAAAAAAAAAAAAAAAAAAAAAAAAAAAAAAAAAAAAAAAAAAAAAAAAAAAAACAAAAAAAAAAAAAAAAAAAAAAACAACAACAAGAAAAAAGAGATGAAAGTTTCTTTAAGACTAGAGTCCAAAATTCAAATATAATGTTTGCTACATCCTATTGGTGGAAGTAATTAATCTAGGGCCAACACAAGTCCAATAAGTAGGAACAAAAAGGTATGTCACAATGGTAGTAGAACAGACCAAACATTGCAGGGAAAGGTAGACAACGTGGAAAATAATTTATTGGTAGCATATAGGATTTTGTTGTTGGACTCAGAACTTCCGTCTGGATGGTGGGTTGAGTTATCAAATAATATTATATACTAATGAAATTGTAAGTATACCAACCCAACCTGCAATCGAGTCTATGTTGATGCAGCTTTAAACATGTAATATTTCTGTAATCTTGACATGAAACTCATTTTACTTATAGAATTTTAGAAACATAAAATTGTGATTTTTAGAATAATTATTTTATCCATCTCTCTCGCCTTGTTCAACAGTAATGTTGAGAGGGCTTCAAAGTTTCTGTAAGATCACTTAAATCTTTAGTTGGCATTAAAATAACACATATACTTGCCACAAGGACTAATACAGACAGCCCACGAAGGAGGATATACAACTGATCAGGAAGGGGGAGGGGGGAAGCGGGGAATTCGGGATAACAACGCATGGTTTGCCCACTAAATAATGTAACTCATTATGGACAATAAAAAGAAAAAAGAAAAAAAGAAAAAAAAATAAAATGAAAATAAAAATGAAAAAAAACCACATATAGTTATTAAAATGAAATGAGGTAATAAAAAGTATTTGGTACAAATAGTTCATGTGCTCTTTGCTGAATAAATGTTTGAAGTGATTTATTTGGCTAATTTTAAGTAGTTCAACTCCATCTAATATTTGAAGAGGATAATAAAATATACAAGCACTGGCAATATTTACTGTTTAACAGAATTTAGTAGTCTGTATTTAACTCTCTTATTTTTACCGATTACAATTAATCAAGGTATTAGTTTATTTAAATAAATAAAACTTCATCGATAGCTAGATATAAATTCTAATTTTATTGTTCATTTTGCATATTTTGGTAGAATCACTACCACTGTTGTAATCTTTAATCTATAATACTTGAAAGTAGATTGCAAGTACTCTGTAATTTAATGTCATTTAATTTGCATATGTGTCCAACTAGCAGTACAACCATTTCAGTATCCAATGCAAAAGATATATCCCCTGGGAGTCATCTTATTAGCATGCAAGAACAATGAGTCTAGCAAAAGCTTGTGTTAAATAATAACATTCTCGGCAATGCATTGGAAGTACTTTGTTAATACATATGTGTGTTTGATTAAAAAATATGTTAGCTGTGTGAGGTGCTCTATGGTAATCCAAGAATTGAGAGTAGGTTCAGGAGATGATTACTGTTAACATAATTTTAAGACTATTTTTGTCTGTGTAAGTATGTCTGGATGTGTTCAAATGTGAGTGGTTGCACATGTGTGCATGCATGCATATGTGTGTGTGCCTATACATAAGGAGCACACAGATCAACATTTTGCCCACCTTGACTCTTGAGAAAGATTATTCTATTGCTTCTGAATCTTAGTGATTTAGATACACTATCCAGGGACTCAATCAGAGTGTTCCTTCTATTTCTGCATCCCCAGCTCTGGGTTTATAGGCATAACTCCCTTTTCCTGGCTTGTATGTTTGTGTTGGAGATCCAAGCTCATGTCATCATACTTGAGTGGCAAGCACTTCATGGAAGGAGCCATCTCTCTGGTCCATTTTTGTTGTTGTTGTTGATTTGTTAGTTTTCAATTTTCTAGCCCAGGCTGTAGTTTTTAATAGTGTTGATGATCAGCTATATTTTGCTAGGAAAAAAATCCAATTTGAGACACAATTATACCTGGGTGTTTTATTGTAAATTTTCATACATGATCATGCTGTAGTTTGATCAAAATCTCCTCTCACTCTCTACATTTCCTTCTGTAGTGCCCATGTGAAACATTCTCATTCCTTCAGACCCCTTCTTCTTTCCCACCAGCCTAGCTTCTATTTTGATTCATTTTGGGGCCTTTCTTCCTCATACATATTCAAATGTTGAAATTGTTTGAGGTCTTATGGTGGTGACAACACTTGACTGCTGCTATGAGTAGATGAATGTGAGAGACGCTTTACATGTGGAGGACAGTGTCCTAAAGTTCTTCTCCTTCTTGAAATTAGATTCTCTCTCTTCCACAATGTTCCCAGAACCTTGAAGATCGTGTTAGAGACATTCTGTTTAGAACTGAGCCCTTAAAAGTCACTTATTCTCAGCCATATGGTGAGTTTGAGTTGTCCCAGTTTCTACTGACTTTTGCTATAAGAAGCTTATCTGACCATTGGTTAGAGCAGAATTACTATATGGGCATAAACAGTGTAATTTTTAAGGGCAATTTGATAACTGCTTTCATATAATCTACATAATCTGTGACATCAGACATGCCTTCAATTTAATTCACGATCAAGTGAAATTAAATAGCAAGAAGGAAATTATTATTTGTATTAGTCACCTTCTCATTGCTAGAGGACAAAAAAAAAAAAAAAAAACTGACAAAAGTCAATGTAAGGAAAGAAGGATTTATTTCCACTTACAATTCCAGGTTACAGTCATCAAGTCATGGTGACTACAGGTTGTGGTGGCTGGTCATATTCAATTAACAGTGACAGGGTAGAAATGAATCCTCAGCTTTCTCTTTGCTATAAAGTCCATGGTACCCTGTCCATGGAATTGCGCTGCCCATAGTTAGGGTATGTCTTTCCACCTTGATTAATCTAATCTAGAAAATCCCTAACATACATCCCAAAACATTTGTTTCTATTACTATTCTGAATATTGGCAAGTTGATAAGCAGATATTAACACCTCTGTAAGTCTACTTCTTACCACTTTGACACTCAAACATGAAACTTTTAAGACAAAATATTCTGCCCCTTGTTGCCATAGGCTCATGGTTATAGCATAATTCAAAATACATTCAGTATAACTTCAAAAGTTTCATAGTTTTTAACTGCCTAATATGCTTCAAAACTTTAAGTAGTGTCTTATAAAACTCAGATAATCTCTTAACAGAAGGTTCCTAAAACATTTAAAATAAGATCCATACTTCTAACATACAGAGTAACTCTGAAGTAGCTAGGGATGATTGGCAAAAATCAAAACTGAAACTCAGCAAGAAAAAAAAAATCTGAAGCTCCATGTGTGTTACATGGGATTCTTAGTGAAATCTCACTGGGATGCAAAACACTTGCATGGCTCTCCCACTCCAGATGTGCTCCTTGTTGCCTCTCTCATGAGCCAGATCTGCCCACAGCTGCTCTAGGCAGATGTCCCATGATCCTGATGCCTCTACAATCCTAACACCTCTTTTGTAATTTAGGGTTCACTTTCACAGTGTAACACAGTGGTTTATGGGGTCTGGTTCAACACTGCCTCAGACTTTCACTGAAACCATGGTGCAATAATCCTTGAAGTCTTAAGTCTCATATATTTCACTCTTCCAAAACCAGTACCACATGGGCAGCGCTGTCAAGATGGAACACAGCTGTAGCTATCTTTCTTCCTATTTTAACCCTTCAATGAGTAAGGTCTTTCCTAGAGCTTCAGGGCAGAGCAAGACATTTCCCTTTAATGTTTCTAATCTTTTCAACAATTACAGCAGAGGAGGCTGTGATCTCTAGGACATTAAATATTCTTGTGTTTCTTTCTGGGTCAAATATTATATTTTACCTATCTTTCTGCTCTGTATTTTCCTCTTTCCTTGTAATGTCTGAATCAGAGTAGCAAAGAGGAAGCCGAGCCACTGACTCAATGTCTTTGTACTTTGAAATTATGTCCACCAAACACATTAGTTTATTACTTTTAAATTCAACTTTGCTCTCATTCTAAGGATGTGGGCAGCCAGTTTTTCTGCACCATAATATCACATGAACTACCCCTAGCCACTTCTGATAAAGTACTTTAATTCTACACACCAGAATTTCATGAGTCAAACCTTCATGATTTGTATTTTTTCTCTCTCTTCTTGCTTTCCTTATTCTTCCAGAATGGCCCATTAAGCTCTGCTCACAGCATTGTAAGGTATCACTTACTTATCCAAAGTTCTACCACATTCCTTCTACAAACAAGTTCTCATATTTGTCACAGCAAGATACTTTCAATTTCCCTCTTGTCTATTGTATTTACCTTCTAATTGGTGGGATAAAATACCTAACAAACATAGGTTTAAGGAAGGAAGGATTTATGTAAGATTGCTGTTCCAACATTCAGTTGCTATCTGGCAGACAGGAGAGGTTTGGTTGAGGAACTAGAGGTAGCTCTTCACATTCAGTTCACAGTGAGGATGCAGAGAGCAATGAATGCTGAATACATAGCTATTTTTCTAATTGTATAGTCCAGGTTCCCAAGCCAATGGAATGGTGGGTGTTCCCATCTCAATTAATCCAATCTGGAATATCCTTAACAGGCATGCCAAGAGATTATTTTTTATTATGTTTCTAAAATCTGTCAAGCTGACAACCAGAGATTATCCATCACATTCATGTTTATGAAAATCACTCTAAATGAGCATTAGGTTACTCAATTAATATGAGTTTTACTTTTATGTGGCTCAAACTATTGGCAACATGTGATAACTGCATGAATGCTGTCTTATTTAATTGGAATTAGAATTGCTTGGAAATTCATGATTTTGACAAATTTTCACAACTGTCTTTCATTTTTTTTCTTAAAATGTAGTTTTATTTGATATTTTGGCTACTTACTATGCATTTGAAATATATGCAATATCTCCATCAACCTACTGATATTTCAACATGTCGCTGCATTTATCATAATATTTAAACACCCTTCATAATAATGTACTTGAGTACTATATTTTGTTCTCTTCCAAAATAGCAACAGTAGGATTGTGTAGATGGATGGATAAAAGAACTTATTGGCAAAATAATAGCAATAAATTGTTTTATTTAACAGTTTATATTTCCTAAATATATTCTGAATAAAAAGTTATATCAAAAAACCTCACAAGAGGAATATCATATATTTTAAGATTCTCTGATTTTATCTTCTAGGCCATTGTGGTGATTGGAATCAGAGATCATCGATAAATGCAGGTGCTTTTGAATGTTTGACAATTAGGAAAGTGGAGTCTTATTGAAAGTATGTTACTGGGGTGGGCTTTGGGGCTACATGTAGCCAGCTCTCCCTTGCCATACATAAGCTTTCTCTCTTGCTGCTTTCTTCCACCTGCTCTACCAAGAAGTGATGCCCAGCTTCTGCTCATAGGATGATTTCCCTGCTATCATGAAGGTTCTCCTCTGGGCTATCAACCAAATTAATACATTTCCTCACATCACTTGCTTTTTGTCTGGTGTTTCATCAAAGCAACATGAAGGTAACTACAATTGCTTGTTTTCATTTAATTTAAAAAATAACTAACTTTAAAGAGCAAGTTTTTTTTTTGTGTGTGTGTTCACCCTTCATGGTAAAGATGAAAAGAAAGAGGTGTCAGATGGGTTCATACTTTTTGCTAGTGAATATTTGTATGTGTGGTAGAGAGGGTCAGATGATTTGAATAAATCTTGTTAGTCATACCTTCTAAGTCAATCCTCTGGTCATGTTGATTGACATATTCTGTTTATTAATAAGGTAACCATGACTAAGTCTGTAAAGGAACTATCTCACATAGCTACTGATGACTCTGGACACTGGGACTATACACACATTATTACAAGTCAAGAAATACATGGTTTTCACTAATGAAGTGAATAGCTACTATTTAATTATAACATGAGCCATATCCCGTATTACGTTAATCAAAGCATCAAGCTATTACATCTTCAAAACAAATCTATATATCCCAATTATGATATTGAAAAAAATGAACCATAAATATGATTTGAAAGTAGCTCAAGGTCAAACAACTACTTAATGTTTGAGAAATGAAGGATATTTTATCTGTATTACATTAAGTTTTTATAAAAATTATTTGCAACGAAGCTTACTCATTTTGTACTTGCTCAAAGTGTAACGTTGAAAGGTGTATTTATAAGATTACAAAATATTTCCCTTGCAATCCTATAAAAGATATTTCTCCTGAAGATCGTCTCTCCTGAAGGAATAAAAACGAATTGCTTTTCATTTCTGAAACTTTCAGTCTTTAATCTTTGTGTGTTCCCAGGCTCCTTGTGCAATGTGTTTTCTTACTGATGAAGCTGAACTGTCATTTTTGAGAAACATATGTTTGGAATGATCTCACCTATCCTCTTTCTATCATTGGATCAAGCATGCATGCCTTGTTTGTGTTTCTCAGAAATGCTTCTTTACTGATTGCATTCTACTACCCCTGGGGGGGGGTCATGGGTGGGGAAATACACATGCTGCTGAAAGCTCAAAAGTAAAGTAAACTTAAAACACACCCACCAAGGCTCAGGGCAGAGAGAATGTGAGAGCCAGAGGGTGGGAGTGAATATGCAGCTGCATTTCCAGCTCCCAATGACTGACCACTGCTCTCACAACTCATAACCCACAACTCCATGGTGCAAAGCAGCAATCCCAATAAGGAGGGCCTCAGTGGAGTGGGGGCAACACATGATGTGTCTGTACAAAGTTTATACTTAATAAAAAATAACTAAAAGAAGGAAGGATGAGGAGAAAAGACAGTAAAACAAGATGTGGTAAATTTAGTTAAAAAGAATCCCCATATAGAATAAGATAGACTTTAACTGTCCAGAGGGGAAGCCTGGATATCAACCTAGGAGCTATCAGTTAGGCTAACCTCACCTATTTTAATTTCTATCATCTATGTTCCCTGGTTAATTAGGAAAGATTCTTTTAACATTGAATATTTCATAGGTACTTATGATGCATATGTTTTCTTTTCACACAGCTGTAGTAAATCTTTCCTACTTGGGTTCTCTAGGGCACTAACACATTTCTGAACAAGAAGGTGGCTGTATTTTTATCTCCAAAAACTGATACTCACCTGGCATTTCAGAATTTTACCTTGTTTGGAAAGGAATCTTTGCAGAGGAGCTTAAGTGAACATGGAATCACGCTATGTCATCTAAGTCTAAAGATTGACAACCTTAGAAAAAAAGGCAATTAGAAGTTTAAACTGGAATTATATGAAGAAGATATTCTGTAAATATAGAGTATTGTTACTTGTTTTGCAGATAAAATTGTAGGTATATAGTTAATAGAAAGAGTTTTGAATATTTGATCATAGTCAACTCTGATAAATACTCCAACCCACTCTATAAGGGGAAATCTTTGTAAATGTCTAATGGACATTGAGCAAATTATGACTTTAAAATTCATTTGGAAAAATGCTTAACTATAGAACACCAAATTTGTCTTTCATGCTGTTTACAATTTTTCACAAGCATACATTGTTGGTACTAGGAGGAGATTCTAGGGCTCTTTTGGATTCAAGGCAAGACCTCTATTACTAAGCTGTACTCTCAACCTGCATGCAGTCTGAGTGATACAGCCTTCCATCCTTTGCTCTTTTTTCCTCTCCCTATTTTAGGACAAGGTGAGTACTTGAGAACAGGTAAAATTTTCTGATCGTGAAAAGAAACAAAAACAGAAAATGGATAGCTAGGAGGAAAAGGAAGGAGGACTGAAGGGAAGGACAGAAGGAAGGGAGGAAAGAGAGAGAAAGGCAGGAAGTGGGTTCCTGTGATGGGCTCGTGCTGACTCATGTGCTGCAGGACCTGATTCAACCTGCAGAATGATGTCAACAAGGTGTGCTGGCCACAATACAGATGTGGGGGCAGGAGGATCAGAGGTTCAATGTCATCCTTTGGTACACAGGAAGTCTGAGGCCAAAAAGGTGTGTGTGTGTGTGTGTGTGTGTGTGTGTGTGTGTGTGTGTGTGTGTGTGTGCCTGTGTGTGCCTATGTGTGTGCATGTCTGTTTGTGTGCATGTGTATGCGTGTGTGCATGTGTGTGTGTATGTGTATGTGTGTGCATGTGCCTCTGTGTGTGTATGTATACATGTGTGTGTATTGGCCACGTCTCTGGATATCCCCCCCACCAGAGTTTTTACAATCTTCCACCCCCTCTTCCACAAAGTTCACTGAACATGGTGGGTGAGTTTTAAGTCTGCTTTATTGTTGAGATCTTATGGTCTAAAAGTCTAAGAGTCTACTTGAGCAGAAGGCTCCAGGCTTAGCTATCCCTTCTTACCACTCTATAAGATCTTTTGTCTCAAGCTCATATTTTTACATGAGCTTTCCTCTTCCCAAATTAAAAAAAAATCCAGAAATTAGAATGCTGTTTCCACAGTAACCAAAGGACATTATATAACTGTCAACGTAGCATAAGATATTGAAGATGGCATGGCATTGTGGAAGTGGCAATGCATGGGAATCAGGACATGATACCATGGCACTCTGTCATCATGAAAGTGTCCTCAGATCTCTCCTATTCAAATCAAGCATATTAATTCTGGCCCTTCCAAGTTCATACAAATGCTATCAGGCACAAAGGACCAATGTAGCAAAAAGCCTTCTAATTTTCAAAATTTTTGTGATGTCCAAAAAAAAAATGAAATGAGGTACCATACTGAGAAGAAAGATAGAAATAAGCCCCTGCTTAGCAGCTGTTTAATAAACTGGAAAAAATCATAGTTATTAACTTAATGTGGAATATTAATATTTTTGGTGTATTGTATTTTGTTAAATATTTTGGCTTGTTTTCACTTTTGCAGTTAGAGCTCACTTATGTGGTAGGTTCTGCTGACATTTCTGGTATTTTACCCTCACAACAGCATCCTTGCTGAATGCTTGCTATCTTTTCAATACAGATGTTGACTCATCTGGAGTGAATGCACTATAAGAAGGAGAATTGGGATTTTAATTTACTAAGCAGGGAGGCAAATTATGTAATTAGCTGAGAAGCAGTTAAGCAGAAATGTAACAGAAAGAATCTGGTGGGGAATCACAGAAGACATAAAAATATTTGTGTGACATATGTGCTAAAGAGATCTATCCTTTAAAATATATTTTCTGAAAAAATTTCTCAGGTTGAGTTTTATTATAATTTATCATTTGGAGGTTTGCTTTCAACCTTTTAACTAGTTTATGTTCTAAGTTCCTATTTTTTAAAAACTAGAAATCAAAAAACAATCATAAAGTCATTATAATACACTAAAAGTACCTCAACCAGGTCTAGATTTTATGAAGAGAGAGCAGAATTTATTAGAGTTTTACAATCAACTGGGAAGAAGTTAAAATAGCTATTGGATTCACTTCTTGAAGAATATAACCCATGTCCTGGATACTGATTCAACCTTGCAGTTTGGGTGTGAAACTGCAAGTAGTAAGTTTTAATTAAAAGCTTTAATATTAAAGGCAAGGCAGATCTAGAAAAATGTCATATGTAAATTAAACTCTGGACATATTATTACAAGTAAACGCTGCCTTTTTCTTGAAAAAATGAGTATGTCTCTATTTAGAAATGCTTAGCATTATAAAAACTTGAATTTGATTTTGATTGCATTGAAAGAGTAATGCATTTCCATGTTTTATTATCAATGAAGCTTGAAGGTGTTGGTTATTGACATTATTGGTTGAAATCCTACACTATTCAGTGAAAGGAGCAGTGAGATGCAGGACAGTAGACACGGCAAGGTGAACCTTCAGTATTTCAGAACTCACATCAGTGAAGAAAGGCACTTCAGGGGAGACTCGTGCACTCATTTTATGCTATTTTTATTTATCCCTACCAGAGATGAGAAAATGATGAGAAATCCACTTGCTCTGGAGCTCAGTGTCACAGAATTCTGACCCTCAGAGCTGAGGCCTCCAGTCCTAATGAATGTCTGCTTGTGTCTTTGTGTGTGTGTGTGCGTGTGTGTGTGTGTGTGTGTGTGTGTGTGTGTGTGTGCTTGCTTTATTAGCAGTACTTAGAGCAATGGTTATTTTCTGAATGGATGGCAATAAGTGCAGAAAACTCATGATGGCGATTAATTTTGATTTTATACAGCAGATGTTTGCTCAGTGCCAAATAAACCTGTTCAATTTACCCCATGTCTTAATGTACCCTATCTATTATTTACATGTGAGCACATGCACCACCGAGAAAAGAAATAGCAAGGGCATGGCGGGGTTCACTGAGACAGCTGGCGAGGTGATCGCTTTCAAAACCAAAATTCTTGGCTGCAAGTCAAGACGAAAATAATTTAGAAACACAGGATCTTTTCTGCTTTCTTTTCCTTTTCGTTCCTTTTCTTTTCCTTTCCCTTACTTTTCTTTCTTTATTTCTTCTTTTTTTCTTTTTTCCTTTTTCTTTTTTTTTGTTTCCTTGTATATAAGACATTAACCCCCCCAGTCATGAATAGAAGTATAGGATAATTTCTTATTAAACATTTTTGGAAAATTTTAGATAAAAATTAATATTCATTTTATTATTCTGCATATTATTAAAATGTTGTGCATTACTCAACAATAACTTAATATTTACACAGAATAAATTTTTATAAGTGGGGGAGAATATTTAATTTCCAATATGTAGTACAAATAGATTTGTTGTTCTTATTTTGATAATAACTAAAATATGGATGTTAACATACAATCCAGATTGTACAAGTTAAAAAAAGATTATAAATGGTAGGTATAATATCAAATACAGCTAAATATTTTATAAGTAAAATATACTTGAGAGAATTAAATTCAAATGTAATATTCTGGTTTAATCATTTAATTTTTTTTCTTTTAACTGCTAGATATTTTTTTCCCTACTTGCAATCAATTTCCTCAGCCTTCCTCCAACTTCAGGTTAAAGTTACCTTATTATCCTAAAGTCTAAACCAAATACAAGTACAAATTGTGAGGGGAAAAAAAGCACTTTAAGCTTTACTGATTCTTTAGCATCTTGAATTTAATTAAGGTCTAATAACATTCACGAAGCCTACTGTATCTGGAGTCCTGTGCTCCCTTTGTGAATGGTAAGGTGGGGACATTTCCAAGGGATGTCAGGTGCTGATTGCTCTACCTGCAAAATGGAAGTTTTTCTCATCTTTAAAAGGAGCTGTTCTTTATGTAATGGAAAGCAAGGAATTGAGAAAAAGATATGTGCGACATTTAAATTAGGATGGGGTAGAGATCATCAGGACCTGAATACCAAATGCTCTGAGGAGAAGGCAGTCCTGATTTAATGGTGCATTAAACTTGCCCTGGATGTGTCCTAGGCCTTGGTATCAAGGAAATAAGAAGCTAGATCAGCTAAAAATAGCTAGCCTGAAATGAACAAAACTACAGGGCCACCTATGACCTATTTGTGTCACATTTTCCCTCATATTAATTATGCTGTTACATACATGCATGTTACATTGGCTAACTTAATCTCTCTTTAAAATATTACTGCTATTAAATATGACTCATAATAGTAAAAACGTCAGGATATGTGTGTGTGTTTATGTAGACTGAAGGACATCAAATTCTTCAGATTCTTAATTTTTTAATCACAAACCATTTATTTATCTTATTAGTAACTGTTTACCCATATGCACGAACTCTCCACTAAGATAGAAAGCATATGCATTTATCTTTAATTAATGGAACTCAGATTGCTTTGTTAGTAAGAGACTTAACATGCAGGTTTGTTTTAATCTGTCAGATATACTTAATTCAATCAGAAGTGGTGACTGTTAAATAGTCTTATAACACATGGACTATCTTGTCCAAAAGGAGAATGCATTAAAACAGATTTTATTTTCTAGCATTTATAAAAGCATGGTGATTTAAAAAATATATAGAGTCCTTTTCTTTAGGAAAAAAAATCTTTGGGGTTATATGAATATTTAATGCACTAATATTTATGTTTGTGCTCTTCAATCTTGATTATAACATATACATTTACAAATGATGTTTGAATTTATATTGTTTTCATTATTAACCATATTATTATTTTTGCTGTTGAATCAGTGAGCCTTACTAATATCAACTGTGAACTTGAAATCAGAACATGGGGTCTTCAGTGTTTTGACCCCCGTCTCTTATAGGGTGAAGAAGACCTTCATTGCACACTGAGTCTGGTGGAGTGACCCCAGAAAGGTTGTGGTGCTGATTCTGAGGACAACAATCAACCTATTGCATTTCAAAGCCTGTGACGATTTTATATTACCCTTCATAGAATAAAAGGACTAAATTTGTGTTTTTGTCTCCTGAATTGCATGATTAATCACTTTAGATATTATTACATTGTATAGTCAAATATTTTATTGAAGTACAGGGTGCCTCTTGAATGTATTTTTATTTTCAAATACTCAATATTGACATATAACTATCCAATAATAGCTAGCATTATTGTTTATTTTATGTCTACTGGTAAAAATCAGATCTCTGTCTTGTCCACCAAAGCTCAGGGATTCTCTTGGAAGAGGGGACAGAAAGATTGATAAAGCTTCAGGGTGGTGGAAGTGACCTGAGACACCTTGCTCCCGATCCCTGCAGAGAATGCCTGAGACCTCTTGGTCCCCACAATGAATACCAATAATCCCACTGAAGAAGACCCTCAAGAGAACCTGGGCATGGGTATTGGGGGGTGTCTATGTATACAACCTCTCATAAAAATAAATTTATTAAAAAAGAAACTTTTTATATTTTTCTTATTTATTGTCAATAATTAGATACACTCTATGAGGAAATCTTTTGTTGGCACCCCCATTTCCCTCTTCCCTGCCCCACCCCACTGGGGGCCCTCCTTTGTGGGCTTGCTGAACCAAACCACGGGATGGTTGTGGATTGTATTAGTGGTAGCCAGTTATTTTTTCTCCCCCACCATGGCTGTTACAATCTTGCCATCCCCTCTTCCTCAGATCCCTGAGTCATGGTGGGTGAGTTTTAGGTCTGCTTTGCTGTTGAGGTCTTAAGAATCTCTGGATTTCTGCTTTAGATTGTGTTGGGTATGCTCAGTGTCTCTCTCCATTATCCTTTCATAGGTTATCTGACTTGCTGTGCAGGTAGGTCTCTTGCTCATCTCACCTCTTCCTCCAAAGGTTCACTTGGGTTCTCTATCATAAATTAAAGGTGGTTCATCTCCTGCCTCTGTGACAGGTAGTATCTCCTGTCTTGTTGGTGGGGTTGAGTTGTTCATAGTTCTCCATGGCTTCTGAAACATACAAACAGAATCTCCAATGGAGAATGAGATCAGTATAGGTTAAATGATACAAACTTTGTAAATCTGTTGAGATTCTGATGGGTGTAGCCTCTCTGTAGATCTCTGGATAGTGGGGGTTTCCCCTTGGAGCCCAAGTTCTTGGTTCTCATATGGGATTGCCATGGATCCTACTTAATGTTAAGGGTTACCTGCTTCTGAGAGGATCTCTTAGCCAATTAACAAGCCTTTGATTACCCTCCCAGGTTTACCACCACTCTTGCATGGGTGAGCACTTAGTGAAAGTATATTTCATATAGTTCCTCATTGACTGGAAAATTTTCTTTATTTTTTGTATTTAAAAAATTATTGGGCTGGAGAGATGGCTCAGCGGTTAGGCACTTTCCTTCAGTGCCTAAGGCCCCAGGTTCAATTCCCCATTACCCACATATGCCAGACCCACAAGGTGGTGGCCCTGGTGCTCTCTCCCTCCCTCCCTCTCTCTCTCTCTCTCTCTCTCTCTCTCTCTCTCTCTCTCTCTTTCTCTGTATTTCTCTGCTTGAAAATAAATAAATAAATGAAACTGCTGCTTTAAAAAATAAATAAAAATAAAAATTATTGATATTTTTATTATCAAGAATTAGATACATTTTATGAGCAAATCGTAGGATGGTACTAAAATTATTTTATTATAAAATATTTTATTAACATTATAAATATCATATTTTAAAAATATTTCTTTATTATCCATAATTAGATACACTGAATGAGCAAATAATGAGCTGATGTCCCCAATTCCCTGATTTCCCTCTTCCCTGTCCCTGAAGAGCTGGGTATCCTCCTCCATGGGTAGTCTGGATTAGTCCACAGGGCAGGGGTTATGGATAGCCTAGAGGTCAACTCAGATCCACCCCCCCTTTGCATGTTGTTACTGAGGGGACCATGTCTCTGGATATTCTCCCCCACCATGGCTCTTACAGTCTTTCTGTCCCCTCCTCTGCACAGTTCCCTGAGTAATGGATAAATATCATATTTTTATTTTGCTACTATGTTTGTTCACCAATAGTAAATGATCAGATATTTTTATTAGGTGCACTTGGCACAATGCTTACCTAGTAAGCATGAGGCCCTGGGTTCCATCTCTAGCAAGGCATAAACCAGTCATGGTGGTGCACAGCTGTTATCTCAGTGCCAACTGGGTGGAGACATGAAAACATCCAGAGTGTGAATTCATACTTGGAAAAATACTGAGTTCAAGATCTGATTTAAAATTAAAAGGCAATGACAAAAATAAAGGGGAAGATGGGCTTATGGAACCAATAAACCTCTCTGTACAGGCTTCAATCATCTTTCCTGGCAATTTATAGGACTCAGGCTCTTATAGTAGAATACAGGGAAGTAGTCATCAAACTTTGAAAATCTGCAAGTAAATTATAAGGAAATAGAGACATAAACTTTACAGGTGTCAAAGATCACATTTGCTTCACTTATTTCTACAGTACAGCTCTGGGTAGCTCTGATGTTTTCAACATATCACTTAATTACCCAGAATTCAATTTAATCTAAAACTTTGAATGTTTCTGTGAAAAGTTGTGCTTTATTTCATTGGTAGGAATTATGAAAAGCATAAGCAACTAAGAATTATTTATCTTCAATTTTCACACATTTAAAACATAGGGAGCATTTATTTAAATATCATATTATATAGAATTTCATTTTCTAAATTTATTTTAAAATCAGAACTGTGAAAACACTGTCTCATAAATTTTGTCAATGTTGACACATAAAAATACAGGAAAGAAATAAAAGGAGGTTTGCTGGTGGGACAAATTAGAAGCTGGATGTTATTTTAATCTTTTAACTGCTGATTCCTTACATTTCTCCTTCAGGAAGGTTTCAAATATCTTTTATTGTTGGATTAGTTTTTGGTTACTCTTTCCCTTGTTCGAATTGTGGGAGCTTATTTTATGTTTTGCCTACGGCTCCCTCATCATATGGATTCTTTGCAAACACTTCCATTCTCTGTGTCCTGCTTTTGCCTTGTTGACTGTTTTCTTAGCTATTTAGAAAGCTTGTAGGCTAGTACAGTCTCATTGCTCTATGTTTTGTTGTCTGTTTGTCTTGCCGTTTTCCAAGGGTTTTTGGCAAAAATCAATGGAACAGAAGTTTCTCCTTACGTTTACTTCAGCAGCACTAGAATCCAGTCTAATGCTAAAGGCACTGATTCATTCTGATTTTTTTTTTTGGGGGGGTATGGAGACAGATAAGGACAGTCCTTTCTGATTATGAATATTCTATTTCCTATCACTGTTCATTGAACAGATTGTTGTTTGCTAATTTTGAATTTCTGGAACCTCATCGAAGATCAGTCGACTATAAATTCCTGTTTTTATTTCTAGCTCTCCATTTTGAAATTTAAGTTTGTTTGATTTGATGCAATACCATGAAGTTTTGAGTACTATGCATATGTACTACTATATTTTGAAATCTAGCATTATGATTTCTCTAGCTTACCATTTTTACTTAAAACTGAGTTAGCTATTCTTTCTTGAGTTAGCTTTCTTTTGTGGTTCTCTACTAATTTAAAACTTTTACATTGATTTTCTGTAAAAATTTACAGAGGATTATGATAAGAATTTAATGATATTGGTAGGTCACAATAGTATGGTACAATCGTAACAATATTCACTTTCTTAACCAAAGAAAATGCTTGCTGTTCACTTATGTTTTATTTTTTAATTAAGCTAGAAAGTTGTTTCAAACATATTTTGAAACACTAATATAGAACTTAAATTCTAGTAAATGATTAATATATGCTTAGCATTATTCATATTGTCCAATACTTAGTTTCAGTAAATTTAATATTCAAAATTAGTATTTTTGAAAATATTACATTGGTATCAAATAAATATCAAAATTTAATGAAAACATGGCAATAATGAATATGAATTATTTAATCTTACCCATTCAAGGTAGATTCTCAGAAAAAATGAATGGATGAATCTCTTAAGATAGATTTTTATAATTCTAATCAAATAAAATGATTTTTGCTATATTTTAAAATTTCATCCAAAATTTTTCATACTTGCATCAATTTAATATTTCTTACTTGGAAATTAATATAGATATTTTAATTATATACTGATGTTAGTAATATATGGTGATGCTATAATTATGTTATATTTTGTATTAAATTTAATATTAAATCTTAACAATATTGATTTTGCAATGATTAATATGACCTCTTGCTTCTCTGGTAATTTCATGATTTTATAATAATATCAATTAACACTATTCACCAAATATTTCATAAAGATCACCATAATTTCCTCTTAGTAACATATTTGAAAATTTAATTATCCTTAAATATGTACTAAATTATAATCTTAGAAGTTGTTGGATAATTTGCAGAAATATAGGACTAAAATATTTTCACATAATTCTAGTCACCTTCATAAATATATTAATGTATGATTGTCTGTGTGTTGTATATCCTGATGAATTACCAAATTATTACATTGATTAAATGTGACTTATAAAGAAAGTGTATTTATCACTGAAGAATCAAAGAAAATGTAATTGTATAAATGCTAAAATATAAAATGTTTAATAAAATCAAAAATAATATGCTGTGTGGAAGAAGTGAAGAATTATGATTAAAATTATAGGTTGAGGCCCTTTCTGAATGTCTTCCTTCCTATGACATTGCATTGCTCTTAGAGCTTTAGAACTTCTTAGAACAGAAAACATGGAAAAGATAAAATTAGAGAAAGGAGAGTTAATTGTGATTTGTCCTCTTCTCCCGATATTATTAATAAAAGACATAAATAAACCACGAAGTAAACTGGCCAAACCTTTGTTTTTTTATATATATTCCATTAACTTTCTGTAGCATGGCAAGTAATTTACTGGCATGAAATTATTAAAGGACTAAAAAAATAAATATAGTTCAGACTAATATGTAAAGTTGAACTCATGGAGCGACACTGATAGAATTGCAAAATGAAACTTGTTTTCACTCCGATCTTTATTTCATTCTACATTTTTTGGGATATATGATGGATGAGTATATGAATGAAAGAAATAAGAAGATATGCTGTGTACCACCTGTAATGAAATACCAAGCTTACATTTCTAGTGTAGATGGCTCTTGTCAACTTTAATTATATAGAAAACTATTTTATATCTACACTCAAATATCTCACAGACGCCTTATTACGTAGAAAAATCAGAATTCTTAATGCAGAAAGAACTGTGTGGGCCTTGCTTATTTGAGGAGAGAAGTACAAATGTACAACAGAAAGCTCTTCATTCAAGGGTGCTTTTTGTTCTAACCTCAAGATTTATTTTTACAAGATATCTAACTAACTCAGGACTGGACACAGTGACACAGGGCGCATTTGCATGAAGGGTATGGCTAACCTTGTTTACATTCTTTTCAACTTAGACTCTGATGTATTTTCAAAATACTGTTTGACACAGCAAGGAGAGGGGGCTTTAGTTTGCTTAAAATATTCACCACAATCATACCCAAAATTACCCAAATTACCATCAGCTGAGGACCAAGCATTTAACTCATAAGTATATTGGGAGGGGGGCATCTGATTCAAACCACCACAAAATAGGGTCCTAGCCCAAATTTCCCTTTCTCTGTAAAAAAGTGATGTAAGTCAAACTTTAAATACAATAAATCAAGCCAGGCATGGTGGTTCACACCTTTAATCCCAGCACTCAGGAGGCAGAGGTAGTAGGACCACCATGAGTTCAAGGCCACCCTGAGACTACAGAGTGAATTCCAGGTCAGCCTGGGCTAGAGTGAGACCCCTACCTTGAAAAAAACAACAACCAAAGAAATACAATAAATCATTCATTCGTTGTAAGGTCTAGGAAGTCATTCAAACCCAGAATAGTAAGGCATATGAAGGCATGCAGATTATGTGCAAGCTAATATCTATTGGATAAACAGAGAAATAATGAAGTGGTGGCTCAATGTGTGCTTTTGAATCTCAAATCAAAGATAAAATTCTTTTTCAATGAACATCCTTTTTGATAATGTTGCATTTCATATTCTTCCACATTGAAAATTGCATTGTTTATATGTATATACTTAGAAATACCTCCCTAATGTAAACCACTTCATTTTAACCTTGTGTTAAATTGCCCATTAACAGTTTGGTATTGACAAGTGTATTTTAAAATACTGGAAGCACTTTGTGTATTAAATAAGCTTAAACTGTATTCAATTGATTTTTTTTTCAAATTACCTTCAATATAGGAAAGAGAAAAGGAAAATAAAATAGACATTGGCTGTTGTCATTTAATTAATAGGTTATTTGGTCTTGCTAGGAATGTAGAAATGGAAATACCTTAAATGTAAATGGATTTCCCACATTTCCTGAGACATTTGTGATTAAGCTTAAGCTTCTCACTAAGCACTGTTGGAAGAGTGTCGCTAGGTGGTAGAACTTGAATGCAGCATTAAGAGGTGTGTCCAGTGCTTGCTCATGCTTATTGATGCTGGCTTTTCTGTCTCTGGAAAGAATGCAAACTGGAGTGAGGCAGTTTCTTCCACCAAGACGGTGCTTCCTCTGGAATGTGTCAGCCTGGAATAAAACCTTTTCTTCCAAACTCTGCTTCTGTTTGGGTGTGTGTCGGAGCCCCAAAAGGTAAATGTAATAGATACAATCCCAATAAAATTGTCTATATAATCGCAGTTATCTTTCTGTCGTTGGGATAAATTACTGGAACAAAAGCAGCCGATGGGAAGAAAGGGTTTTATTTTGGCTTGTAGTCTTGAGGATGATAGAGAACATGGAATGAGCGCAGACTGGACATCACCTGTGACACAGCTCTTGGAAAATAGAAATACTTTGGGAAAAAATTCAAACCTAAAATTTGATGAATTTGCCTAATGTAGTAAATTGTCACACTGCCATTTTTTAATAACTCCCACTTTTATCCATATTCTAAAATGCTACTAGTATTAAAATTAAATTTGCCTTTCTTCCTTAAGAAAGGCTGTCAAAATAACTGAATATAAACCTAGTAACAACATTTTAAAAACTTTAGAATGCATACTACAATGCAAATTTATGTACTGTTTTACCAGTGTTTTAATTGATTGCAACACAGCTAAAAACGTAATCTAACTGGATTGCTCCTTTTGGAATCCCTAACTTGAAATAGTGCCTGTCACTATGAAGGGGAAAAGGTTGTGAGTTACTTGTGTTCTCTTATCCATTATTTCACTGGGCAAATACTAGATATGTCTTTTTTTGTTTTTGCTTTTTTTGAATATTTTAAAAAATATTTTTGTTGTCAATTATATATATATATATATATATATATATATATATATATATATATATATATATATATATATATATATATATATATATATATATATATATATATTATGAGCAAATCTTTTGGTGGTACCATTTCCCTCCTCCCTGAAGAAGGGGCTCACTGGGAGCCCTCCATGGTGTGCTTACTGGATTGGTCCATGGGGTACGAGGTTATGAATTGCACAGGAGGTTCCCCCACCCACCTTTTGTGTATTGTTACTGAGGGGGGTCATGTCTCTGGACATTCTCCTCCAGTATGGCTCTTATATTCATTCTTTCCACCCCCCTCTTCCACTCAGTTCCCTAAGTCATGGTGGGTGAGTGTTTTTTTTTTTTTTTTTTTTTTTGGTGAGTTTTTAAGTCTGTTTTATTGTTTAGATCTTAAGTGTCTCTGGACTTTGGCTTTCAATAGTGATGTGATATTATTTCATGATCTTTGTAACAACTGTCCACTTGTGAACATCATGGCATTGTGTTTAATTTTGTCATTGAAATATTTTTAAAAATTGATTGATAAGAGCAATCTCAAAGAGCTTTTACTGCTGATTTATTACTTCTAATAACTGTAATGTTTCAAATATTATATTTGTATCTTTAATAAATTTATTTTGTATTGTATGAAATCAGATTTTAGTTTCTTTAACTTCATGTTTTTTGCATTTTTCTAAAAATATTTTTGAAGCAATTATCCTTCTCTCTCTAATGGTGTCTCTTTTATAACTTTGTAGAATATTTCTTGACCATAAACATTTGTATATAGTTCAAGGTTATCTGTTCTCTTTCAATGGTTCCAGACATGACTAGATTTACTTTTACACAGTAGAAGGTTTTCCATCTTGGTACTTTAATTTTGTGTTTAAAGTATTTGTTGATGTGGAAATGCAATCCAATCCTTTTTATACAACCTGCTTTGAATATGACCATCTTTCAATGAAGGGATTTAGGATACTTACCTGCATATGATATGTTACTGGTTAGGTATATATTTAGCATCTTGCTTTAGTTTTTCTTCTTCTTACCATTTGTTTTCAATTCTTCTGTTTCTGCTTTGATTTAAATTGATTAGACTAGACTTAGACATTTTGAATTTGGTGTGTTTCTATTTTTTTCTTTTTTTTTATTGTCCATAATGTGTTACATTATATAGTGGGCAAAGGATGAGTTGTTATCCGCATTTCCCCAATGCCCCTCTTCCCCATCCACAATCAGCTGGATATCCTCCTCCATGGGCCGTCTGGATCAGTCCTTGGGACAGGGAATCATGGATAGCCTAGTAATCAGCCCGGTTCTCCTGGCCCAAGTGTGTTCTTACTCAGGGGAATCATGCCTCTGGATATTCTTTCCCACCATGGCTCTCACAATCTTTCTGCCCCCTCTTCCGCTCATGTCCCTGCATCATGATGGGTATTTCTTTAACCATTATGTTTTTAAAATTTCATTTGATGTAAAGATTATAGCTTAAAAGTAATTGTAAAAAATAAGTGCAGCACATAGAATGTACATGTAAACTTATTTTTTGCAATTCAAGTGAAATTGTTCTCCAATGGCTGCAATGATACAAATTTTATGTATTCAAGTTATTATTCTTTCTCATTTATTTATTTAATTTTGTACATATGTATTTCTACATAGGTTATTATCTTATATCCCCTCCCCCAGTCCTCTTTCCCTGAAGGCCCTCCTCAGAAGTGTCATTGGTGTTCACTGGGGTGGATTTAGGGCCTCTGTCAGTCTCTGTTGTCAGTCTTTCTGATGAATTGCACTGAATAATGAAGACGTATTTTCAAAGCTCTATAGATTTGCTTAGCGTTTTTCTTTACAAATATATTAACTTAGTAGATTCCTGTTCAGTTTGTAACTAAATAGTATTTATTTATTATTACTCATTTGGAAATGTTTTTCCTGTATATTTTGAAGTTGGTAATTCATAAAAACAATCAATTCCTTAGTTTACACAGTATAGTAACTTTGACTATCCAACAAGCCAGCATTAATGGAAATAGTTATAAATGTCTCAATGCCTGTGCTCCTTAATCTTGTGTATTAAATTTATTCAATTAAGAAATGCCCCCAAAAGGTCTTGTTAGTGACAAAGAACCCTTAACTAGAATTAGGATCCATGGGAAAATCATATAGAGACCAAAATCTTGGACTCTGAGGGGAAATTCCCACTATCAGAAAGCTACAGAGAGGCTACACCCATTAGGAGCTACCCAAAATAGCAATGTTGTCTCATTTAATCTATACTGATCTCACTCTCCAATGAAGATTCTCCAGTACCCCACATATGCCAGACCCACAAGGTGGTGACCCTGGTATTCTCAATCTCTGTCTCTCTCTCTCTCTCTCTCTCTGTCTCTCTCTCTTCTCTCTCATTTCTCTGCTTGAAAATGAATACATAAAATATTTTTAAAAAATAAATAGTTTCTAAATATAAAAATAACAGTGGCTCATGAGCTATTAAGTAAGTTATTATAAACTTTTATCCACCAAAACTTAGATTTCTAAATTCTGTACTTAAAAATAGAATTTTGGAAATGTCACAGATTCTATAGAATATGTGTCTGATAATATAAATATATAACATATGACATTCAAATTATAATCCAGCTATTCTATGTTTGAATTTAAGGAAAACATTTGTTGTTATATTTCTCTTGTGTTATTTTTGTGGTTCTCTTAATTTCTTGTTTTGCCTCATTAATGTTTGCCTTTAGACTAATTCTTTAATCAAATGTGATCTTTTGAATTTTACAAACTTTACTAACTTAAAAATGTTAGTTGTATACTTACCTGGCAGGAGAGATAACATGATCACTAGGGTGGTTTTCCCAGGGGGAGTCTTATCCATTGCACTCCAGATGTGCTGACCCCTGAGATTTCCCCAAATGCAGAAAAATCAACTGCATAACTTGTGGTAGTGGGAGACTGCGTTTGTACTCTCCCCTATAAGAAACACAAAATACAATGTTAGTTGTTTCCTAGAATTTTCAAAGCTTGCATTTCATTAACCGCATTCTATTTTCAAATAGATTTGTTGGCTTTAGGAAAATAGATTTGCAGAATTTCCCTCCCATCTTTTGTGTTATATTAATTTGCACTCATGACTTGGAGTAGAAATACTTACATTAATTTATGAATTTAATTATTGATATCAGAGCATCCTATGTGTGAGGCAAATTATCTACCACTGAGCTACATTGCCAGTTCTTACTTTTTTTCAGAAAGGGTTTTATGATGCAACAAGATGGCATTGTACTTCTGACCCTCTGCCTGCTTCTTGAGTCTTTGGATTAAAGGTATAAACTATTGTGTCCATTCTGACACTAGATTGTTCTTTATTTTTGGACCATAACTTGTAGGTTTAACTGAAGGTTTTTATATATGTTTGTCATAGTGATTTCACCTTACTCTCACAGCTAACAAAGCTAGAGGAGCTGAGGAAATGGCTGATGAGAAAGTCCTGTTTAAGTATGAGGACTGAAGTCCAGTTCCCCAGTCACCACATGAATTCTTGTGCACTCTAGTTCTGACACTGGGGAGATGGATCCTGGGAATTCTTGGTTCTCACTGGCTACCTTATCTTACCAAACTGAAGGGCAACAGATACAATGAGAGACCCTGCCCTGAGGAATAAGATGGAAATCAACTGAAGAATTTATTCAACATCAAATTCTTGTGTCCACATTCTTGTTCACACACATATGTGCACTCATGTGCGCACACACACACACACACAATCTGTACACATACACATACAAAAACATAGACAAACTTTTGTTCTAGTGATTATGACATCTCTTTCCTGTAGATTTGTGACTACTAACCAGTGTGCAGAATATGGGCTATTTGTTTCAGCAGAAGGATCTTCACCATACGTAGAGCAGTTAATATTGGGGTACAGGATACGCTCCTGGAAAATACCGTCACTTTTGTTTTCCTGTCTTTATTATAAGGAACCGTTGCCTATGCTCTCCTACCACAGGCTCAGTGCTAGGCTTTCTCACACCTCTGCTTCAGTGGTATCATTTCCCCAGTGACTCATTCCCCTTAGCCACGTTTCCTTATCACTCATAGTCTGCTTCAGGACTTTTACCACTACTATCCCTAAAGTTCCTAGCATATTTACAGCCTCAGCTTTTCTTCTCTGGCCAGAGCAATGTCCATCTGTGCCATGAAAAATATTTCAGTCCTACTCCCATAGGCCTAAGAATTTTATCCTTTCACTTTTTTTGAGGGAAAAGTTGGAGGAGGCTTCTTACCTTTATTTCTCAAATCCAATCCTCATTTCTCCCAGTCTTACATCACTGAGAGAAACTATATCTTTCAACACTTCCTTCCATATGTCTTGAATATTTGTTTTGGAAAATCCATGTAAAAGAGTCTGACAATTACACAGACTTCCATATACCTGGATCACTGGAATTATGTGGTCTCATGAAGAAATTTGGAGTTTAGCATATCATTAAAATTTTACCTAACTAGTTTTTCACTTGTATGGCAGTTCTTTCTCATTCATTACCACCGTTGTGCAGCTTTCTCATTTCATCTTTCTTCACAGACACCTGTCTTTGCTTAGATGCCAGGCTATTTGAGTATCCTGCCTCCCCAGTTTCTTGATGCATTCAAAATTAGTTTTGATTTTGAGATCAACTAGCTTTTTCTGAGTTTAATATTTGAAAGAAACTCTTTTTGTGCTTCTTTAAGAGCACTGACATCTTAAGAGCAAGTGATAAGTAACCTTTTAGATATATTTTAATGTCCTTAATTGTAGTTTGCAGATGGCATACATTTGTCACTTGAACTTTGGAGGAACATTTGGAGTTTTAAGTGTCTCTTCAGGGCACCAAAAAAGAATTGACATTTAGTTAAGGAAGCAGACATCATGAAATCATTCCCAAGGATAATTTTGGTTTGTCTTTAGACAGAGCATGAAAAATCTTCAAGTCTATACATCTTGTCCCTCAGGTACATTTAATGTTGCACTACATGAGGAAAAAACAACTTTATGATTCATTTTCTGCAATGCAAGTTTTTTTTATTTAAAATTTTATTTATTTTCTTATTTATCTCTTGAGATATCTTGTGTAGGTCTGGCTACCCTAAAAAACAATGATGTAGGTGAGGATGGCCTTGATTTTACCTCCCAAGTGATGATATTAATGGTCTAGCCTATAATGCCTGACCCAACATAAAAGCCTTTTATATCAAGAAGTAAGATTTTTATTTTATTTTATCCTCACTTTTGCCAGTTATTGGAAGGTATACATCCTCAACACCTTCATTTCTTTCATCCTCATCTGATATGAACAATAAAGATTTTTTCCAGAAATGTAAAAAGAGTGACATTCTAACAAGTCCCTTTGCTCTATAAACCATCAAGTTTAGGTTAGTCACCTTTCAATAACCACAACACACACACACACACACACACACACACACACACACACACACACACACCATACACACACACACACACACATACACACACACACACATGAGGTAAATGAATTTAAAGAGAAAATATTTGTTTTGGTTCAACATTTCAGAAGATTCAGTCCAGGATAGGTTGGCCCTGTTGCTTTGGGTCTGGGTGAGAAGTGCCTGATCAAACACAGCTGTAACCTTACGACACTGAAAAGCAAAACCAAAGAGTACAGGGCACAATAAATCCTAATATTCTCTTCAAAGGCCTATCATCAGAGACCTTCTTAAAAGTCACTCCGTTTTTTTGTCCTCTCACAACAGAGACATCTGTTGGCAATCCTAGTCTTCAACACACTGCCTTTAAAGTCAATTGATAAAGAATAAATATATTGTATTTTTCTATTACTAAAATTGGACTAATTAATTAGTATGTTTATTTCAGAGGAATAAATTTTCAGATATATAAAACAGGAATATATGGAAGCCTTTTATCATTAAACAGTTCAATTGCAATCTGGACATTCATTCTTCCAAGAACAAAAAAAAATGACAAAATAATGGTATGTCTGGTATGATCATTTATTCAAACATAATAGAAAGTGATCTTATATAGAGTTAGGGTCTATAGTCTATAAAAGTCTTTATTATGTGGAAAATATATTAATTCAACTTTTTTATTAGCAGTAAAAATAATGGAGATAACTCCATACATGGAAACAAAATATCTTATTTTAATTTCTTCATCAGCCTTTTGTCTTCCAGAGATTATTCTAAGTGTATTCCAGAGATTTGAAAGGATAAATCTGACACCTGGACCCCTCCTTATTGGAATGATTATCCATGGAGGTAAGAGGGTTAAATGGACCATCAACTGAACCTGAACTGCACAGAAGCTATTAAACAGTGAACAACTTGAAGCCTGGTAATAGCTTTAACACTCCCTTCATCCAAAGAGACAAAAAAGGGAAAAGCACTTACCCATCTCTCTTGAGATTTCTAATCTTGAAAATGGAGCTAAAATATAGGACCTGAGGTTTTTGCATATATAATTTGAGCAACTTCCATAGAGTGAATCTAATAAACCTCAAAATAAATGAGCATATCCAAGACTTCAACTGTCAGACTGGTGTTTCCTTTCCATGAATCAATGAGGACAAACCATTAGGAAAAGAGAGGCCAGCAAGTCTCAAGACAAAAGTCTATAGTGTTCCTTCTCCTGCAATGCAATTGTGCCAAAGAAGGGGCAAAAATGGGACCAGGAAAGCAAATAAAATATATTAAAATTCAATATATATTTTCTATAAACCTATTCTTCAGCTCCAAGTACAAAAATTGCATTGCTAATTATCTAGTGATGGCTGGGATGCCTCTCCATAAATATCTGCCATGAATTCCCTGTCTAATCGCATCCCCAACCAAGGTTGTGGTCTAATCTCCTTAACCAGAGTATCACCAGCACAGAGATAAGAGACATTGGTGGGTGTGCATTTGTGGAATTCTGTGCATTTCCTGCACTGCCAACATTTAGCACATACATGTGCTTCATGAGCATTATTCTAATGGGGACGTTTAAGAATTCACTATAACTCGTCAAATTTTCAATGATGCATCAGGGAAATAAAAATTTAAGAATAAATATGTAACTTGAGGAAGCAAGGAAGAAGAAACTTTTACCACTAAACCCCACAGAAAGTATGAAACATAAAGCTAAAACTCATTTTTAAACTTATAGTCATAATATTTCATAAACTTGTGAACATTGATTAAAGGTGACCCTTGGATTGATGGATTTTCTTGCTCCTGAACCAGACTCAGAAAAAAAGAAGTATTCATTTTAATATCATTAAATAGAAGAATAATTTGTATTTCTAATTTGGCCTTTAAGCACTAGAGTTGTGTAAATATTTTGCAAATAATCACCTGATGTGAGTGCGAATACAGTATCGTTAATCAGAAAAGTATATTACAATTATATACTGTATCTTACAAATCTGTAGTTGACAAAAATTGTGCTTTTAAAAATATCACTGTGGGATATTTCCCAGATTATCCATCTGTGATTCTAATTTATTCCATGAAGTCTAAAGATGCCAAGATTGTTGCCTGGGGATCATGATGACTGAATTCATGAGCAGTACTTAGACTATACTTGGTATGAAATAATTATGGTGAATGCCCCTTCAACAAAGTGTCTGGCTGCCAATGCATACAGCTAAAAATAAAAGTTTGGAGTCAGACTTTCTAGAAGTGAAGCACACAGAGTATGATTTTATGAATTACAGAATAGACTGGGTTGACAGGATCATCCTTTGAAATGACTGGGTAGCAACAACTATGTCATCAATTGGAAAGAATCATGAGTTGTCAGTTTCCAAAAGAAAGTTAAGGTTAACACAGTACTATAATAAGAACTGTAGGGATTTCATGAATTATACAACTTAAGTGAGAAAGAAAAAGAGATTAATGAATGTAATTAAACCATAATGATTACTTAACTCCATGAAAATGTTTTAGAAACTAAGCTCTATCAATTCTCTATTCGTTTTCTGAATTTCTATTTATGTATGCTGGTAAAGGTAACAAACCAGGAGCAAGAAAACATGTGTTGAGGAAGCTAACTTGGTTTCTAAATTTCATCAAGTAGACGTGTCGGATTCAGTCCTGGAGATTAGAGTTATTTTTGTGTTTGTAGGTATGACAAGGCTTCACCTGCTAGAAACTAATCACTTGTAATTCTGCTCGAGGTTTTAGAACACCTTCGGTGATGGGATCTATTTTCCAACAGTGGATGACAAGATAATATGATTAAATACTCACACATATTGCTGAAATGTATACTTGTTTGATATCTTTTGAAACACTTAAAGTCTACCCATTAGGAAAAGAAATATATTTTTTTTCAAAAAGCTCATTAGCCATAGTACAAGTGAGAACCCATAAAGCAATTAAATATATGCTTTTAATTCAGTGTGAGTTTGAAAATGTAGAAACCTATTCTTAGGTGCTTTTGGTATAATAACAATAAGTGACTCACATTAAATTACCAAGTTTTAATACATGCATACCTGGGTAGGAAAGGATTTGAATTAATTGACCATGGATTTTATATTGAATCTCAAAGTGAAATCCTTTGAAAATTGGTCCCCAAAGTATCAAAACCACTATCATAACACCATAATTATCAGTCCTGTGAATATAGCACATTTATAACTTTTTAATATATAAAAAATATATGTCTATTGAGTCCACTGCGAACCTCATTTTTATAGCGTCTTTATATTTTACTCAGAGTAAGTTTGAAACTGAAGAAGAAATCTATAATTTCTCCTGTTCATCATTATTTAATGTATAAATAGTTTAACTTTAAAGCTCACTCATTTTTTAAAACATTCCAATAGGACATAAACCTCAGTATTAGCCAAATGCTTCCCAGAATCAAATCCGTAGGCTTCCAAGAATGTCATCTTGAGGACCGATCTACTCCTCACTGTCCCCTCAGCACCTGGGCTGAGGAAGGTAAGCATTTACTTTGTTCAAAAAAGAGACACAATTAATAAATAATATCATTTATAGACTAGAGAGATGGGTCAGTGATAAAGAGCAATCTTGCACAAGCATGAAGGCCTGAGAGACTGCTCAAGTTCAATCTCCAGGACCTACATTAATGGGCGGGCATGGCCTCATGGACCATGTGGAGAGCACATCATGTGGAGAGCAGAGAAGAGAGCATCACAGAGACTGGGACTACAAAAGACAAGCTCTGGAATTGGGGAAAGACTTCTGTGCACAATCCCCATCTTCTGCTTTGGGTGCAGATGCTATTTCCTAGTTATCAACAAACACAAGGGGCACACATGGACATGTGCATGTGCATAACACACACATACACACTTGCACACTCACACAGATAAACACATACACCCACACTTGCACACTCACACAGATAAACACATACACCCACATTTGCACACACAGATAAACACACACATTTGCACACTCACATAAACACATACACTAACACACACAGACTCACATGTGCACACAGGTATGTACACACAGTGAAAATACCATTTTCAATTATTTAGTTAAATATGACTAAATATGTTTTTAATGTGTGAAATAAGTGAAATTATCTTATAAAATTAATTGTTATCTACTTTTATTTTTTCTAAAGTGTTTGAATAAATTGAATTCTATCAGGGTATAGCCCTTTCATCAGTATAGGTAAAAAGGGAAATGAAAGAATTAGTGCAATTCATATTTCATTTCACTATATATATATATAATTATTTTTGTTTATTTGCAAGCAGAGAAAGAGAGAGAGGAGAGACAAGAAGAGAGGGAGAAAATAGGTGCGCCAGGGCCTCCAGCCACTGCAAAAAACTACAAATGCATGCCCACTTTGTGCATCAGGCTTTATGTGGGTCCTGGGGAATGTAATTCGGGTTGTTAGGTTTGCAGGCAAGTGCCTTAACCACTGAGCCATCTCTCCAGCCCAAGAAAGCTGTTATGATAAAAAATAAAAATAGATAGGCCAGGCGTGGTTTCTGCCTTTAATTCCAGCACTTGGCAGGCAGAGGTAGGAGGATCACCGAAAGGGCCAAAAAAGGGCCAAAAGACGTATGGTGTCCATTGCCCCATCTGCCTGGGCCCCCCCAGCTGCCCGCCCTTATAGACACACCTCAGTTTCCATCTCCTGCACTTCTTGTGCTGTTCCACTGAAAACCATTTTTTTCCCAAAATGCTCACAGGATTTTGCCAATTTTCAGTTAAATCTTTGGGTTCTGTTCAGAACAGGACACATCATAAACTCAAACGAGCAGTTCAGATGACTCTTTGGAGTGGGGAATCAGGGGCATTTTCCTCCTCCATTCTATGCATGTTTTAGAAAAATCTTTTCACTAAAGATCTCTCCTTCTCTTTTGAGATCTATTTATTATTTACTTATATTTATAATTATTCATTTCCTTTAATGCTGCAATAAATCCACTCTATAACTTAAACAAACAAAAAAGTAGGTGCGCAGAGATAAAATTGGAACCCCAAGAGACATGATATGATGCCCAAGTACATGAGGCAGAAGTCACTTAGGAGCTCAGACACACCCTCCTGAGGAAAGGCTGCAAAGAGACCGCCATGGACCCTCACCCATCCTTATCCCACAGTCACTAAAAAAATATCAAGTAAATCATGTTTCTGGACTCAGTTTCTCCATTCATGAAAAGAGTGAGTAGGGCATCCAATGTTCCTCCTCACTGATGACTAAGGTTTCCTCCAAAGACAACAGATCCGTATCCCAACACCAGGGAATCCTGGATTTTTTTTTTCCAGAAAGCATCCGTTAATTTCCCAGTAACCATAGCAACCGCGTGTGTGGAAACTAGGAGTGACAACAAAACCAGCTCTGGACGTTAACTCCAGGTCACAGCTGGGAGGACCACCAGCACTTCTGGACACCACCCATATATTCTTAAAGTTAAGATTTTTCTTCGTGTCTGGAAGTTTTCAGTCACAGAATAAATGTTCTGAGGAAGAGCACTCCATTGGAAAGCGCAGAAGAAGGAAGGTGCTGAACAGTTCTCTCTCCAACACCACTTGGCATTAAAGAAATGTTTATGTATGGTAAGTCCCAGCTCTTTATGCTAAGAAAATAGTTTTAATTCTGGAGAATAATAATTGTTCTTTCTAATCCTAAACCCTGAGAGATGACAGTTAATTGAGAAGAATAAAAATAAACATTTTTTTTTCAGCAAAAACTAGAAGGAATAGATTAGACATCTTCAACACTGGAACTGGATCCAAGCCAATCTCCAATGGACTCCAAGCATCTGGGCTCCAAGGAGAAGCTTCCAGTATCCTAGGCCTGAAAAGAGGCTACAGCCATGATAATTCTCAAAACTTGTAATGCTCAATCAATGTAATCTATGCTGAACTCACTCTCCATTGGAGAATCTGGTTTTATTTTTCAGAAAGCAGTGAGAACCATGGACAATCTAATTCTACCTCAAAGACAGGAAAAAAGATATTTGACTCCCTTGCACATCAGCTAGTGCCCAGGTGAAACCACAGAGAAAGTGACCAGATGAGAAAGAGTGTTGCTTCCACCGAAACCCTGACAAACTGCACCAGGACACAGACACCTAGGACACACAAAATGTACCAAATGCACCAACACAGAAATCCAGAAGCTGCTAAGAGTTCAACACCATAGAAGAGTTAAAACACACCCACCGTGTGTATGTGTGTGTGTATAAAATCATACATATCAAATATGGAAAATGGTGATGGTGAATAGTGTTCAATTAGTGAAATTAAGATTAAATGGTGATGGTGAATATTGTTCAATTAGTGAAATTAAGATTATTGGGTACAATGGTACTTTTCAAGAATGACACTAATATAACTTTTCTCCCATCAAATGATGCTTAAGAATTCTAGGTTTAAAACTAAATAAATGTGATTACTTTCTACATATCATGCATTATTTCACTTTTGTGGTCCCTACTTCTCAAGTCCCTTCTACAGTGTTTAGCTATTCATTATGTCATGTTATAGTAATTTCATTAAAATGTGCATCTTCCAGTTTCTGTGGAAAAAAAAATAGTCATGCCATGGCTTGTAGAGGCAAGCAGAATTATTTTGTCTTAACAAACACCTGATCCAGGCCTGAGTTCTCTTCTCCTTATTACTTTAAACATAATCTGCTGAGACTTGTGGAAAGACGAGAATATTGAGGATACTCCTGCCTGGAACAGCACTGGAGTCAAGTGATTTTATAAATATTTGCTACGGGTTTCTACTATTCACAGAATAAATGGGTTTTGAAAATAATAGTTGAATTGAGGCTAAGGCATTTAATCATTCTGAAAACCTATTTATTGTGTACATATCATATAGCAGTAGAGATGATTTCTATTATAGCACAAACCCAAATACAATTAAAAACAAATGGCTTTCTTCTCTGTGAGAGTTTAAAATCCTCACTACCCCTTTTATTTCTTGACTTTTTCCGGTGCAGGGGGTAAATTTTTCAAGGCTCAAATATGAAAAAAGAAAAAAAAATACTGGGATCTCCGCAGCATGCAATAGAGGCAATCTAATATCCTTGAACAGACAGTGAAAATGAATTCTGCCATAAAACCCATTTTGAGGAATTGGAGGTGATGATTGTTGACTAGGTAAATGGATCCTGCTTTTCTGAGGTTTCAGGATGGGTCCTATTCTCTATGGCTTCAACGAAAGGTAACTTGCATATCTAAATTATATAATGTAAAGTAATGCTTAAATGAACAGAATCTCAGAGTTTAGACTTAGCTTTTATGTAAACTGGATTTAATTGTGTGACAAACTTCTTTTGCAATTTGGAATATTTAACCAATTAGCAGTAGTGAAGGACTGATCAGTTTAAGAAAGAGTCCTTTTGCTTTTTTAGAAGTTTTCATACAAAGATATATGGTACAAAGATAGTTCTCATGCTAAATTTGAACACTGTAAAGCAAAAGATATCTTACTTTATTCTTAAATAAATATTTTTAAAGTTTGATTCACTGATGGTACTGTGAGATCTTTTTTTAAATACTCTATCATAATTTTGAGATGAAACAAGACTAAAATCCACAGATCACTCATGCATAGAGTTTTCTTAAAGAGTATAGATACATAATATGATTGGAAAAATTCAAAACATTCAGAAGTATCCCTAAAAAAGTCATTACACTTGAAAATTTAATGTGTAATTAAAGATAAGACTGATGGTTCACAAAACCCCAAGTGGATTTTGTTTTGTTTTTGTTTTTTGTTTTCTTGATAACACAGCAAGATTTAGTTATATGTCCCTTTTCAAACCTTCTGTCTCTAGTATTATATATTTTTTAAATGTTTTTTTATTTATTCATTTTCAAGCAGAGAGAGAGAGAGAGAGAGAGAGAGAGAGAGAGAGAGAGAGAGAGAGAGAGAGAGAACACCAGGGCCACCACCTTGTGGGTCTGGCTTATGTGGGTCCTGGGGAATTGAACTGGGGGCCTCAGGCACTGGAGCCAAGTGCCTTAACCACTGAGCATTCTCTCCAGCCCTCTAGTATTATATTTTTATGTAATAAAATTGTATCTTTTGCCAAATTTGCTTTGACGTGTAATAAAGAACTCTATAGTCAAAGGACAATTTTAGAATTTCTCAACAAAATATATTATTGGAAAGTAATATCAATGTATTTTAGTATTAATAGTAATGTGGTCTCTATTATTGGAAAACAAGTATATTTTTCAATATATGCGTACCTATTGAAAGATACCAAGTGCCATATTTTAAATTATCCAATATTTGACTACATATCTTATCTGTACATGAGTTCATCTGAGTAGTGAGCCTACCTCACAGACATTTAAGGAAACCCCATCTCACCCTACTATCCTACCACATGCTTGAGCTGACTGCATATTGGAAAATAATTAAACTCAGCTAGAGGAACAGCCAGAAGTTAGAATTACATTTCAATACATTTAGATCAAACATCCTTCTATCAATTTCATGAGTCTTCTTTTTGAAAGTATGTGTATGTGTGTAATGTTCATCATTGTGATTGTGTGTGTGATTTGTGTGTGTGTGTGTGTGTGTGTGTGTGTGTGTGTGTGTGTGTGTGTGCCTGTGATGGCCACAATTCAGGACGTGCCTTCCATGCTCTTCTTGCTTTCTGAGACAGGGCCTTTGACTTATAGGAGAAACTCTCTGGTTGGAAGGACAAGGAGTTCATCAAGGGCAGGGACCTTCCCTTCTCAACCTCCTAGTGATGGGATTATAGACATACGCTGTGCCTGGGATTCATGGAGGGTCTGAGTGATCTAAATTCAGAATCTCATGCTTGTAGAAATACACTAACATGTACTCAAATCCCCAGTCAAAGATTCATGCATTTTCTAACTGCCCTTTCTATTCCTCATGTCTAATAGTTTTAGATTATGATCCTGAATATCTCTTCTTTCTAATATTTGCTATGTCTCTTCTGGACTCTTGATACCAGCTTCTTTCTAAGTACATACTTGGTCAGCTACTCTACCTTGTCATAATTTTTCATATTACTTCCTAAGAAATCACTCTAAAATCTAAATCAGGATTTTGGCAACTATTAAAACTTTTAAATGACTACTTTTCTTTAAGACAAATGAAATTCTTAGAATGGCTTTCATACTCTGTTGAGAATTCCCTTTGTCTATGCTACTTGGCCTTACATTATTTGGTCTCCTGCTTTAACATCCTTTACATAGCTGTTATGTCACCATCTGGGATTACCTGGGTGCAGAGAGTATGCTCATAGACAGTATTACCTTATCCTAGACCAAATCAACTGTATTTAAGTCTCTGTGATATTTGCTAGGTGATTGAATTGAAGGAAATCTGATTATATACCATGTCTAGTTCCCTAAATAATTCACAATTGTTCACAAATGAGAAGACAATTGCTCATGAGATATTTCTGTCTTTTGATTCACACCTTTGAATTAAAGAACATGAGTCAGATTGTGTGAGTTGAAATGATACAGCAAATCTATCAACACAGAGAGCTCAAGGAAAAAGTGTGGTGGTGGTGTGAACAAGAGAGATGCTAGGAACAAAAACACTGGCTGTAGAGTCATAGAAATGACCTTGGCTTTTTGTAGAACTGAAAAAAACATCAGAATTAAGTCTACCATGGGGAGAAGTAGGGTTGTATAGTGAGGAAGATGACTTACAGAAGTTTTTGTAAATATCTAAGGAAATAATATGGGGTTCAATTCCATGTATTACTTCCGATGCAAAATATTAGCAAATAAATAGCTAAAAAATGGGCTGGATTAGATACTCAAACAATGAGTAGATAAATAAAGTCTTTTTACAGAACTACCAAGAATATTTTCCATGGGTGAATGACTGATTACATACAGTGACCTAAAAATAACACCGAGAGAAAGAGAAATGATTTGAAATGTGTTAAAGCACAGAGAGAAGAGTGTTGAAGATTGATAAGTGGAAAGGGTCAGACATATGTTTGAAGTGTCTATAACAAGAGATAACTTGAGAATTATGCACTAAGAAATGTAAAGCCTTTGTATGTCTATTTGCTTGACAGACATCCTGTTGCAAAAACTGCAAAGCTCTTATAAACATTATCATACATTATAAAAACTGTTGACTTTTTATACATATTAACTTAGTCTATGTACTTTTTAACTTTTATTTAGGGGGATATTCACAATCTAGTGTTGCTGAACAGTTTCATGTTTAGAAATGGCCACTGAGGGTGTTAAGAAATTTCCTGATAATTCAGTGAATTCCCATGGATTAGGATAAAATGTAGGCTGTTAATATACCTTATTGAAGTAGAATAAATGTTTGGAGGACAAAAGAAGTATTAATTAAGGTCATGGAGACTGATGGTGAAGATGGCAATGTTGTGAAAATTGACCTCTTAATTATCCCTAAATCTATGGAGCTGGCCTCCTTTGGGGTATCATGAGACCCTTTGCCAGCTCAATCCCCACCTTGTCCAGGAGCTCCTCCTCACCCCTCCCACCTTGTCCTGCACCTGACTCCTCACCTCTTCCTCCTTATCTTGTACCTAACTCCTCATCTCTTCCTAGCTACTCCTCAGCTCTCCCACCTTGACCTATAACTTACTTCCAAGGCCTCCCACCTCCCTTACAACTACCGAATTAGATAATAGAAAATTGGAGTCTGCTCGAATCAAAGAGAATTGATACAGGCAAGGAAGAGACTAAAATCAAAGAGAAAATAGCAGGAAATCTTGGAAGTAGGAATAAAGACCTTTAACATCAGTTTTAGATGGAGTGTCTCTAGTGTGAAAGAGAAATGGGAGCTTAAATCATTACTAAGTCACTTTCCTTTCAATGGAGAATTAAACAATAATTATACTCTTTATAGAGTCTTAAAGGTGTACTCATTTATTTTCCCAACAGAGCATTCAACTCTTACCCTCTACACAATTCAAAATTTCAACCCTTTGTGACTTATGTCTTTGTATTATAAGGTTCTTTGATTCATCTACCTACTTTGTAAAATTTCTTATACAATATTTTCATAATCTTTTATGCAAACTTTTGACTGTAACTGAAAAAAAACAAAAAAAAAATAAAAATGACTTGTATGTTTGTACAAGCTTGCCAGGTGTCGTGTCAGCCTCTACTTGATACATTGTTCATCTGCCACTTCAATTTTTTGGGGGGGTATTATAACATTCACTGAATTCCATGGACACAGGTTACACTTTATTCCATACTCTGATATTTCTTGTCTCTTAGATCCTTGGTAAGCTGACACTAATTTATGATCCATCCAAGAGCTCCAAGGAAACCCCTTTCTCCTTTTCTTTATTCATTATTAAGTGTGAACACAATCGGTATGTGTTCCTGAATTTTACAGAGCCTTTCTGGAACATGTTTCAGCATTATCCTTCATTAGTTTCAAACTGGCCTTGATGATTATGAGATAGAATAATCTATGTTGTCCTCTCATGTGAAGTGGTCTCATTTACAGTATCATCATTTTAAAAATGAATGATTTCCAGGAGTAATCTTCTACTTAATCAGAAATATGTATTAATATCAGGAGAAAGCATAGCTCAGGCTCAAATGAAGATCTCTAAATTTATGAAAAATGGTCATAAGTCAAATCCATTATGTATAATGTAATATATACAAGTTTAACAATGATTGTTACTGTAGTTGTTAGTCTTAGAATTCAGTAATTCTTATTACATTTTATTCAAAAATTAGGAAGCATGTATAAGGGAGGAAAGGCTCTATTTAGCAAGTACCAAGATCCAGATCATACCTTTCTTGATCTTGACTGGTAGAGAAAGAGGAAGAATATATCAAAAAGGAATGCTTGGTATTTTAATGAGAGTGATTGCACATACAATACACAAATTGCTGAAGAGAATAAAGTAGGAAAATCAGTACTTGAAAACCAAGCCCAGGGGATTCTGGGAAGATGGCAGCATGTTAGGACTTCCAGTGCAGACAGAGGTAAAATATGATGTCACTATGACAACTGGAACAGAGAAAGGAAATTTTTAGCTTGGCAGGCAACTTAGGTAGAGCCAGGGATTCTGCAGCATCAACTTAAAACCCCAGATGACAACAACATCGCTGCTCAGGGGTCACCATTGCCGTGGTGGCAAGCTGTGTCTATTCACTCAGCAAACAAAACAAAGAGCACATTTCGCCTTACTGCAATCTCTTCCCTAACTTGCTTGGGGTTAAAAAAAAAAGCTAAATTTAAGTTACCAGAAAGCTGATTGAGTGGAAGATAAAAAGGGTAAGCCTCAGAACCTGCCCACCCATCTCCGCTCATGGATCCTAGGTCAGCACGCACCCTCAGGAACCAGTCTGGAGCACAGCATCTGGTAGCTGTGCCCAGTCTCTGGAGAAGCCCTGGCGGAGCTGAGGAAATTAGGAGAAGCTGGCTCACCTCAGCCTCATCTTCAAAGGTTTTATGTGAGCTAAGGGTGCACAATGCTAGGGAAAGAGGAGTGGGGGAAGGAAAAAGCAAGAGTACATAGTGAGCTCCCAGGAGGAGCAGCACTGTCACCAAGGGGGGAAGGCTGGAACTGACCCCTGTGAGATCCAGGCAGACACAGCTACAGCCTGAACAGGGCTCCCACAAAGGCCCGAGAGTCACTCCATCCTCACCCACAAGCTCTCACCAAAGCTAGTGCCCCCTCCCTGCTGCCTCCTGACCTGCGTCCTTACCACCATAATCCTCACCCCCATGTCCTCCAGCACAATGCCCTGTCTCTGGGTACAACAGGTCCATTGCCTCGTCTAAAACAGGTCTGTGGCCTCACTTATGCTTACTAGGTGTGCGCCCACTGGGAGGCATCAGGATGTGGTTTCTTCCAGTCATCCCAGCATAGACCCAATTTACCAACCCTTGCTTGAGACAGCAGGACCACTGGCTTCCAGGCACACTAAGCCCCAATTCCTGTGGATCTGACACTCACCAGCCCAGCCACTGATCTGAAGGCACACGTAGTCCCAGATAAATCAAGTGAGTGCCTACCTCTCCACAGAGCCCACCACACACCCAGTACTGCTGAAGTGTAGATATTACAAGGATATCCACCAACCACTCCAAGTGGAAGCAAAATGGGCAGATCTCAATGCAAGAAGACTAGTGGAGGAAATCATGCCTAACCTGCTAACTCCCAAGTGGGAAGCCAACAGTGAAACTATAAAAGAGAGAGATGAGCTGCAAGCCCAGGGTGAGAAGTCACTAAGCCCAGATCATATTGGCATAGATTCTATAAAGGGCTGAATAATGGAAATGGAAAAAAAATGATAAGAGCCTACAAAAGGTACAATGTCAGCTAACAAGTTTTCCCACCAAGCTTAATATTATTGAGGAGAGTTAAATGGACTTAAATAGATCAGTATTTGAACTAAAGGCAAGCCAGGAAACAGAAGATCTCAAGAATCAGCTAACCAAACACAACAAAGACATGAGCAAATACAAGAATAAGTATCAGGAAGCAGTAATTAAGTCAAATATTGAACTGAAAACACATCTCAACATGATGATAGAGGCAACTGAAAAAGAAGTATAATGAAAAAAAAATAGAAGTGATAAAAACCTCTCTAGAATTCCACACAACTAGAATCAATAACTGGCAAGACAGAACCTCAGATGTAGAAGATAAAACAGAAGAGAATGAGAGGGAAATCAGAAATTTGAATAAGTTCTAAAAAGCAGGTGAACATAATATGAGAAACCTGTGGGATATCATAAAAAGACCTAATTTCAGGATCATGGGGATTCCACATGGAAAAGAAAAGTAGGCCAGAGACACAGAAAATATTTTCAACAAAATTATTCAAAAAAACTGTGCTGGAGAAATAGCTCAGCGGTTAAGGCACTTGCCTCCAGTGCCTAAGGCCCCGGGTTCAATTCCCCAGGACCCACATAAGCCAGACCCACAAGGTGGTGGAACCTGGTGCATTCTCTCTCATTCTCTCTCTCTCTCTCTCTCTCTCTCTCTCTCTCTCTCTTTCTTTTTCTCTCTCCCTACTTGAAAATGAATAAAATATTTTTAAAAATAAAAAATAAATAAAACTTTCCTTATTTTGCAAGATAAAAATCCATACAGATACAAGGTACCTACAGAACACAAAGTTGAATGGGCCAAACGAAGCTCTCTTCAAGACATATCTTAGTTATAATACCAACCACAGATAGTAAAGAGAAAATCCTCAGGGCAGCAAGAGAAAAAAAAAATCTCATCACCTACAAAGCCAATCCCATCAGATTTCCCTCAGACTTTTCCCTAGACCTTAAAAGCCAGAAGGGCTTGGAACAATGCTCATCTAGGCCAAAAAAAGTTTGGCTTTCAACCTAGACTTCTGTACTCTGCAAAGACATCCCTCATAATATATGGAGAATTGAAAGTAGTCCATGAAATAAGCCAGCTCTATAATTGTTTGAACACAGAGCCAAACCTACAAAAGATACTACAGGAGATTTCCCATGCAGATGAGACAAGCAACCATCCCAGGAAAGGAATAAACAACAAGCACAGTGAGGAAAACCAAAGTACTAACAATGGCAGCTCAGGCAACAACCCTCATAATCCCTCCAACATGGCAGGGCTTAAAGAAAACCTCACAGTTATAACTTTGAATGCAAATGCACTTAGCTATCCTATAAAAAGGTACAGGATACCAGGATCAATCAGAAAAATGCACCCTTCCATCTGCTGCCTTCACAAAATGCACCTTATCTCTAAAGACAGTAAGCCTTTCATAAGGGTAAAAGAATGGGAAACAATTTTCCAGGCATGTGGGAATAATAAGAAAGTGGGTACGGTTATACTAATATCTGACAAAATAGACTTTAAACAAAAATCATTAAAAAAGACAATGATGACTACTTCCTACTCATCAAAGGAATGATTCAAAAAGAATATATCACTGTCATAAATATGTATGAACCAAATTCCAGGGATCCTTAGTTAATAAAACATAAATTACTCAAAATCAAAACAGATATAGACTCCAATACCATCTTAGGAGAGTTTAATACTCCACTATCATCTGTAGACTGATCATACAAACCAAGGGTCAACAGTAAAATAACAGAGCTCAACAACACCATAGATCAATTAGGGATAATAGATATATACAGAAAGTTCCAACCCAATGACACATAATATACATTCTTTTCAGCAAAGCATGGAACCTTTTCCAAAATTGACTATGTACTATGTCATAAATCAACCTTCAATGAATTCAGGTAGACTGATACAACCCCATGTATCATATCAGATCACAATAAGTTAAAGCTAGAAATGAAAAATGGGAGAGGATTCAGAAACTATACCAACTATTGGTGCCTGAACAACACACTTTTAAACAATGAATGAGTCTTTCAAGAAATCAAAAAAGAATGAAAATTTCCTAGAAATAAATGATAATGAGGACACTTCCTATCAGAACATGTGGAATAAAATGAAGGCAGTCCTAAGGGGGAAATTCTTATTGTTAAAAGCCCTAATATCAAAGAAAGAGAGTTCTCAAATCAACCACATATCCACCCACCTAAGGGAATTGGATCAACTGGAGTAATCCAATCCTAGGAGATCAAGGAGAAAAGACATAACATTAGAGCTGAGATTAATGAATTCGAAATGAAGAAAACAAAAGAAGAGATAAATCAAAGAGTTGGTTCTTTGAAAAAGTTAATGATTAACACACCACCACCCAAATTAATCAGATGAAAAACAGTGAAGGCCCAAATCAAAAAAATCAAAAATGATAAGGAAGAGTTCACAACAACCCCCCCCCCCAAATTAGAAGAATCGTCAGGTCATACTTCTTAATCCTCTACTCCACAAAATTGGAGAACCTGGAAGAAATGGATGCATTTCTGGACACCTACCAACTACCAAAATGCCCAGAGCAGATAAAGTTCCTAAATAAACCAATGGCATCAATCGAGATTGGAAATGTAATCAAGAACCCCCTAAAAGGAAAAGTCCAGGACCAGATGGATTCTCAGCCAAATTCTACTGAACCTTCTTCAAAGAACTGAGGCCACTCTTTTGGAAGCTAGTTAGGAGTATTGAAAAAAAGGGAAGACTTCCAAACTCCTTCTATGAAGCTAGCATCACCGTAATCCCCAAGCCAGACAATGACACAACAAGAAAAGAAAACTACAGACTCATATCCCTGATGAACTTAAATAAAAAGAATCCTGAACAAAGTCCTAGAAAACCGGAAACACCATATCAAAAATATTATTCACATTGATCAAGTAGGCTTCATCCCAGGGATTCAGGGATGGTTCAGTATATGCAAATCGATAAATGTAATCCACACATTAATAGACCACATGATCATCTCAATAGACACAGAGAAGGCCTTTGACAAAATTTAATACACTTTATGTTCAAAACCCTGGAAAGAATAGGCATAGGTGGCTATACCTCAACATAATAAAGACAATATACAAAACTCCTAAAGCCCAAATGATGCTCAATGGGGAAAAACTTAAGGAGTTCCCAATTAAATCAAGAACAATACAGGGGTATCCACTCTCACCACTGCTCTTAAACATAGTGTTCAAACTTCTAGCCCAAGCAATAAGACAGGAGAAAATCATAAAAGGGATACAAATTGGAAAGGAAGAAGTTAAATTATCCCTCTTTGCAGATGACATGATCCTATGTATATCATACCCAAAGAGTCCTGTTAGGAAACACCTGAAAGTGATTAATGCATTCAGCAAAGTGGCTAGCTACAAAATTAACACACAGAAATCAGTAGCTTTCCTATATGCAGAAGAAATGCATACATAAGGATGTCTGAGAGACTGTCCTATTTTTTTAGCCTCAAAAACTCAAATACTTAAGAATATCATTAACCAAGGTTGTAAAAGACTTATATAATGAAAACATTAAAATGCTCAAAAGGAAATAGAGCAGGAAGTGATAAAATGGAAAGATATTTCTTGCTCGTGTATAGGTAGAATTAATATAGTAAAAATGGCAATCCTATCAAAAGCGATTTACAGATTCAATGCCAAACTAATAAAAATCCCAACCTCTTTCTTCATAAATATTAAAAAGAATAATCTCAAAGTTTATTTTGAGGGGCAGGACCTCAGATGCTGGTGGGAATGCAAACTCATTCAATCACGTGGCAAGCACTGTGGAGACTCCTGAACAGAATGGACATAGACCTACCAATGGACCCAGCCATCCCTCTACTAGGCATCTGTGAGCAAGATATCACATCTCAGCATGGAGACATTTTTTTTTATCCATAATTAGATACACTTAATAAGGGAATAATGTGTTGATGTCTCCAGTTCCCCTATTTCTTTTTTTTTTTTGAAGGTTAAATAATCTTTATTCCAATGTTCCCCTATTTCTTTCTTTCCTGTCCCCGGTTAGTTGGATCTCCTCCATGGGCTGTCTGGATCAGTCCAAGGGGTAGGGGGTTTTGAAAAGCCTAGGAGTCAACCTGGTTCCACTCCCCTTTGCATGTTGTTATTGAGGAGGCAATGTCTATGGATATTCTCCCCCACCATGTCTCTTACAATTTTTCTGCCCCCTCTTCCGCTCAGTTCCCGGAGTCATGGTGGGCGAGAATTAAAGCTGCTTTGTAGTTGCTTCTGCTTCAGGTTGTGTTTAAAATCATTGGTGTCTGTTTCGCTGGTTCATCCTGGGTTGATCGATTGGCTGTGGTTATAGGTCTCTTGCTTATCCCATCACGACCTGTGGGGTTCCATGTGGATCCTCCACAGTAGGTCTTTGGTGGTGCATCTGTTGCCAGAAAGACAGCTATTGGCCTGTGGCTCAATGGTAGGGTTGGGAGAGCCACTGCTCTCTTGATTACTCTTTGGTGTCCTAAGATATTGGTTCCCTTTGTAATTTTCCTTGAAATCACAGGTCCAGCCAGGGACTCCCCTTCACTGATTGGATTTCTTGGCCAAAATGTCAGCAGTTGATTGCCTCCCCCAGGCTTTGGCGCCTCCATTTCACAAGCGCAGTAGTCATGTGTTCAGCCTATTCATGGTGGCTGACTGCTTTTCATGACAGTGGTCTCTGTTTATTCCAGCTGTCATTGACCAGTTTCCCATGACAGCTTATGCAGGGCCTTCCAGCTATGCACTAACTACCATCTGGGGGCTGGTTACAATTCTGGACCTCGTAGGGTCTCTCAGTGCTGTTAGATGGCTTTCTGTGGTTCTTCAGCAACAGGATCTCGCCTCAGGCCTGGAGTTGGTAATCAAGAGCTTTGACAGAATCCTGTTGTGTATTGGGGACCTCATGGGTCACTTTGGTCAACATGTCACTGAAGGAAGGATTCCGTGGCTGGGACCAGGAGCTGCTAGACTACTTGGTTTTTCACAAACTTAGATACTCTCCCCTTCTTTCTTGGCCCCGCTTGCCAGATGATGCCCACTCCATGCTCATTAGTGAACATTGTGCACGTGAGGATTTTATAAATTTGGACCAGATTTGGTTCAACTTCATGTTTAAGACATCTTCTCCCCCACCCACTTCATACTTCTCTTTCCCAAACTCAATTCTGATTGGTTTGCTTAGAGTTTATGTTATTCAGGTTAGGAACCACCTATGAGGGATAATATGTGGCATTCAATTCTCTGATCTTTTGAGTGTTCACTTAGTAAGATCTGCTCAAAGTCAGACCATTTTTTCCTAAAATTTGATAAGTTATTTTTCCTTTCAGCTGAGTAGAATTCCATCGTGTAAATATACCACAGTTTTGCTGTCCATTCCTCCATGGATGGGCATTTTCATTGATTAAAATTCTTGGCTATTATGAATTGAGCTGTTATAAATATGATTGTAAAAAAGTTTCTGAATCAAGATGTGACATCTTGCAGGTAGATATCTAGTAGAGGGATAGGTGGGTTCATTGGTAGTTCTATGTCCATTCTTTCTAGGAGTCTCCACACTGATTTCCATAGCGGTTGAACGAGTTTACAATCCCAACAGCAGTGAATGAGGGTTCCTTTTTCCCCGCATCCTTGCCAGCAATAATTTTGTTGGTTTTCTTTATGATTGCCATTCTGACAGGAGTAAGACAGTATCTCATTGTAGTTTTTATTTGCATATCCCTAATGCTTAAAGATGCTGAGCACTTTCTTAGATGGGACAAGGCCATTTGTGTTTCCTCCTCTGTGAATTCTATGTGATATTCCAAGGTATTTGATTTTCTTTGATGCTATAGAAAATGGGACTGTCTCTCTAATGTCTTTTTCTGTCTGCTTGTCTTCTGCATATAGAAAGTCTACTGATTTTTGTGTGTTAATTTTGTATCCTGCCACATTGCTGAAGGCATTAGTCACCTTCAAGATGTTACTGATACTATTCTTTGGGTCTGATATATAAAGGATCATGTCATCTGCAAAGAGGAATAGCTTAATTTCTTCCTTTCCAATTTGTATACCTTTTATGCCCTTCTCCTCTCTTATTACTTGGGCTAGAAGTAAAAGCACTATGGTAAAGAGCAGTGGCGAGAGTGGACACCCCTGTCTTGATCCTAAATTGAGTGGGAACTCCGTGAGTCGTTCCCCATTGAGAATGATTTGTGCTATAGGAGTTTGGTAAATTGTCTTTATTAAGTTGAGTTATAGGTTGTCTATGCCTATTCTTTCCAGAGCTTTGAACAGAAAGTGGTGTTGAATTTTGTCAAAGGCCTTCTCTGTATCTAGTGAGATAACCATTTGGTTTTTGTGGTTGAGCCAATTAATGTCATGTATTACATTTATCAACTTGCGTATGTTGAACCAAACCTGCATCTCTGGAATAAAGCCAACTTGGTCAGGGTGGATAATATTTTTGATGTAGCATTGTATCTGGTTTGCTAGGATTTTGTTCAGGATTTTTGCATCTAAGTTCATCAGAGATATGGGTCTATAGTTCTCTTGTTGCATCCTTACCTGGTTGGGAACTAGGGCAATGGTAGCTTCATAGAAGGTTTTTGGAAGCCTTCCCTCTTTTTCTATACTTCTAACAAGCCTCAGAAAGAGTGGTTTCAGCTCTGTGCTGAAGGCTTGATAGAATTCAGCTGAGAAACCATCTAGTCCTGGGCTTTTCCTTTTGAGAAGGTTTTTGATTACATCTTTAATCTCTGTGTATGTCATAGGTTTATTTAGTGCTTTTATCTGCTCTGGGTTAAGCTTTGGCAGTTGGTAAGTGTCCAAAAACTTATCCATTTCTTCCAGGTTCTCTAATTTTGTGGAGTAGAGGTTTTGGAAGTATGACCTTATGATTCTTCCAATGTCTTCAGGATCTGTTGTGATCTCCCCATTCTCCTTTCTGATTTTGTTGATATGGGCTTTTTCATTTCTTCGTTTGATTAGATTGGCCGGGTTTTTGTCAATCTTATTAACTTTTTCAAAGAACCAACTCTTTGAGTTATCTATTTTTTAAATCATTTTGTTTATTTCCAATTCATTAATCTCAGCTCTGATTTTAATTATTTCCTTTTGTCTTGCGGTCCTCGGGTTAGCTTTTTCCATCTGTTCAAATGATCTTAGGTGGGTGGTTAGGGGATTGATTTGAGACACTCTGTCTTTGATATGAAGGCATTTAGTGCAATGAACTTTCCCCTCAGGACTGCCTTCATTGTGTCCCACAAGTTTTGATAAGATGTGTTATCGTCATTATATATTACTAGGAAATTCTGAATTTCCTGTTTTATTTCTTGGATACCCCAATCATGTTTTTAGGAGAGAATTGTTCAGGCGCCAGTACTTTGTGAATTTTCAGGATCCTGTTTGATTGTTAATTTCTACCTTTAATGCATTATGCTCTGAAATGAAGCAAGGAACTATGTCAATCCTCCTGAATTTGTTTATGGATGATTTATGATCTAGGATGTGATCAATTTTAGAAAATATCCCATGCGCTGCTAAGAAGAATGTATACTCTGTGTCTTTGGTGTGGAACATTCTGTAAATATCTGTTATCTCCAACTGGTCAGTGGTGTTATTGAGCTCCGTTATGTCCCTGCTGATCTTCTGTATGGTTGATCTGTCTAGAGTTGATAGAGGTATATTAAAGTCTCCTACTATGTTGGAATTAGTGTCTATTTCTGTTTTATTTTTGAGTAGTGTTTCCTTTATGCTATATTATATTATGCTAATATGTTAATGATGGTGATATCTTCCTGTTGGATCATTCCTTTGATGAATAAGAAGTGAACATCATTATCCTTTTTAATTGATTTTGGTGTAAAGTCTATTTTGTCAGAGATTAATGTAGCCACACCTGCTTGCTTTTTACTTCCACATACCTGATAAACTGTTTTCCATCCTTTTACTCTAAGAAAATTGCTGTCTTTGGAGGTAAAGTTCATTTCCTGAAGGCAGCAGATGGAAGGGTCCATTTTATTCTGATCAACCCTGCAAATCTGTGTCTTTTTATAGGGGAGTTAAGTACTTTTATATTCAGAGATATAACTATGAGGTTTGCTTTAAGCCCTGCCATGTTGAAGGGTTAATGGAGTTGGATGTCTGTTATTAGCACACTGACTGTGATTGTGGTGCCTGATCTCTGGTACTCTTCTGTAGCAGATTTCTTTTTACTTCTATGGGGGATATCTCCTGTAGGATCTTCGGTAATTTTGGATTTGTGTTCAAATATTCATAGATCTGGTTTACTTCATGGAACACTTTCAGTTCTCCATCTATCATGAGGGATAGCTTTGCTGGGTACAGTAGTCTAGGTTGAAAGCCATATTTCTTTAGGCCCTGAAAAGCATTATTCCAAGCTCTTCTAGCTTTCATGGTTTCTAATGAGAAGTCTGAGGTAAGTCTGATGGATTTTCCTTTATAAGTTATGGGTTGCTTTTCTCTTGCAGCTTTGAGTATTTTCTCTTTGCTTTCTATGTTAGGCATATTGATTAAAATGTGTCTTGGAGAATTCCTCTTCATGTCCTATCTGTTTAGAGTCCTCTGAGCCCCTTGAATGTTGAGTGGGCTTTCTCTTGTTAGATAGGGGAAGTTTTCTTGAATAATTCTGTTGAAAATATTTCCTATGCCCTTAGCCTGGGCTTCTTCTCCCTCTGGGATCCCCATGATTCTAATATTGGGCCTCTTTATGGTATCCCATAGATCCCTCAAATTTTGCTCACTTGATTTCTTGAATTTATTGAAACCAATGACATCCTTATTAATTCCTTCTGTCATGACCTAAACGTCTGAGAGTCTGTCCTCCAGATTGCCAACTCTGGGACTGACTGATTCAAGGGAAGTTTTTAACAACTCCGTTTCATTTTTGGTTTCTGCTATAATTTTGTTTATAGTCTCCAATTTTTTGGTGAGATCTGATTTCCAGTCTATTTTTGTTTTTGTTAGGGATTCCTGAAAATCATTTTTAAGTTTTCTTAAGTCCTCATCAAATTTAATCAATTGATTGTCTAGCTGCTCCCACAGTTGGTTCACCTTCAATTCACTTAATGTGTTTCTGAATTCAATCATGTTTCTCTCCATTAAATTCAGTCTAGAGTCTATGCTTGTGTTGGTGAGCTTCATCTCATTCATGTCTTTTCTCAGAATTTCCATATCAGCCATTAACTGCTTCATGTTTGCATTGCAGTTGTGGTCAGGACTCATATTATTCTCTTTGTGATTGTATATTTGTTGTTTCCACTTCCTTGCCACTTTCCTGTTCCATAATGGGACTAGAGACCCTGAGTTGGGGAGTTCTGTCTTTAATTTCTGTGGGTTGTTTTTTGTTGGTTTATGCCCATGTCCAAGTAGGGGAGTGGGACTCAGGCACCCTGGGGAGTGCTGTTCAGCCCTCTTTGCTTCCAGTGGAATTATCACCAGGTTTGATCTTAAACAGAGGTCTTTCCTGTTGGGGTGTTCTGCCCCTAGCTAGGCTCAGATCTTTACCCATCTGGATCCCTTTGTATGTGTCTATTTAGTCTTATTGCCACCTCATAGGCCCCTGTCCCCAATTGGTATGCTGTAGTAGAAACAGCCCCAGCACCCCAAACAATACAGCCCAGTGTTTTCCTACCTGACTGCAGGAAACAGATCTGGAATGCTATCTCCCCCACTACCGGTAGAGACTCAAGGCTCTAGACTCTCCTTGGGCCAGTACTTGGTGGACCTGTTCTGATTCCACGCTCCAACCCAGTCCCATGCACCCAGACTCAAGAGCCCGGTGAGAGCTTCATATTGCTCATGTAATCCGTGTTCTCAAATTCCTTTATTTGTTAAAAAAGAAAAAAAAATCAGGTGCAAGCCTGATATAAGAGAAAAATAAAGGACTTGAGATATTGAAAAAAAAATAAAAATAATAAATAAAAGAAAGAAAGTGGGAAAGAAAAACAGGAGAAAGCCTGGTATAAGAGAAAAAATAAGCCACTTGAAATATAATAAAAAACATAAAATAAAATTTTTATATAAAAAAGAAAAAGAAAATAAAAAATGAGAGTTTAGGGAATATTTACCAGCCTGCACTAAGCAGGTCTGCCACTAGGGGCAGCACCTCTCACCACCCCTTGGCTGATTTTTTGATGGGTCAACCTGCTTCCACGCACAGCTCCCTGAGTGCCTCAAATCTTCCCCTACCCCACTGATTTTCAGAGCCCCTCCAATATTCTGTGTACAACCTCAGAACTCCTTCCCAGACTTTATAAGTGTTTTGACCTGGGAAGAAACTGACCTTTGATACCTGCCTGGACCAACCTGTCCCCTCCTGGCAGTGGCAGGTGGTCCCTGGTACCTGCCGAAGTTGCCTGTGCCCTGATGGCAGTGGCAAGTGGTCCCTGGTACCCGCCTAAGCTGTCTGTGCCCTCCAGGCAGTAGCGAGAGTTCCCTGGTACCCGATGAAGCCACCTGTTCCCTCCTGGCAGTGCTGTGTGGTCCCTGGTACCTGCCTGAACAGGTTTCTGCCCTCCCAGAGATGGCAGAGGTTCCCAGGTATCTGCATGAGGTCTGGCCCCACCCGGCAGCTGCGGTCCGGAGTGGGCTTCCTGAAAGAGGTAGGTCAGTTTACCCAAGAAGCGTGTCTGCCTGTGTATGTGGGGGGGGGGGGGGTTGCGGAGAGAAGTGCGCCTGAGGATTGGGTGAGGGAGGGAAAGGGCCCCTTGAGGGAAAGGTGCTCAGCAGGCAAGGGCTCAGGAAGTGGCTGGGAGGAGATAATGGGCAATGGCAGGAGCTTAGGGTGGGGGAGGGGAGGCTCTCTGTTCCTCTGTGGAGCAGAGAGCTGCTGGGGAATCCTGTCTGGGCTGGTGCAGGAGCTGGGGAGAGGGTTGGCTTGTATTCAGGTCCAGCTAGTGTCGGGGGTTTGGACCCCAGGTGGAAAACCAAACCTTTACTGAGAGAGTTCTGGCTATGCTGCTACTCATCCGCCATCTTGCTCCACCCCTCCCAGAGACATTTTTGTAAACATGTTTATAGAAGCTCAAATCCTAATAGCCAAGAATTGGAATCAATCTGCCCATATATGAAGGAATAGATAACAAAATTGTAGTACATTTACATGATGAAATTTTACTCAGGAGAAAGGAAAAATTACATATTTGCTTTTAGAAAAAAAATGGTATGACTTGGAGCAGGTCTTTCTTAGCGAACTCTCAAAAGAACAGAGTCATATGCTGCATGTTCTCCCTCATATGTGGTTCCTAACCAGTTTAACTGTGAACTCCATGCAAACCAGTCTGGTGAAGTGAGAGTTTGTGAAAGAGCGGTAAGGAATGGGGGAGGGGTTAAGGGGTAGACTTAATCAATACGCTAAACCAGTAAAGATTTGAAATCATAAAATCCTTTCCTGCATAGTGTAACCTATCGAGCTAGAATTCAGCATTGTCTGATAAGAGGGGCCCTGAATAAAATAAGATTCTAAGCCCATGAAAAATTGTTCAGTCCGCAACTCCTGGCCCCAGTTATTGGCCCCTTCCTTCACTGAGCTGTTGAACAAAGTGACCTATGAGGTCCAAAAAACAAGACAGGATTCTGTCAAAGCTTTTTAATACCCACCCCAAGCTTGATGTAAGTTCCTGTTGCTGAAGATACCACAGAAAGCCATCTATCAGTAAAGAGATACCCTGTGAGGTCCAGAATGGTAACCAGGACCCAGATGGGAGTTAGTGCAGAGCTGGGATCATAAGCTGACACAGGAAATTGGTCAATGGTATTTGGAATAAACAGAGACCACTGATATGACATATATTCTGCTGCCATGAGTGGGTAAAGCACACTTCCTTCTGGGAGAGGGTTGTGAACCAAGAAAGGAACCTTTGTGCAATGGAGGCGCCCAAGCCTAGGGGAGGTAATCAACAGCTTTTAATTTGTCCAAGTCATCCACTCAGTGTCAATGAGCCCTTAACTTGAATTTAGGACTCAGGGCAAAATACACTGGAAACCCAAAATTGGGCCCTCAAAGAGAAATTCACTTTATAAGTGAATTACAAAGAGGCTAATCACAATAGAATCTAGCCAATTCAGAAATGTGTGTCTCAGTTAACCTATAGTGATCTCACTCTCTGATGGAGATTCTGTTTGTATTTTTCAGAAGACAGTGAGGGAGCTGTGGATCCTCCAACCCTACCAATGAGACACAGACTGATAGCTGAAATCCTGGCAAGAGATGAGCTACCCCAGACCTACCATGTAGGATCCATATGGAACCCCTCAGAGAGTGGTGGGATAAGCAAGAGAGCCATAACCACAGCCAATCAGTCAACCATGGATAAGCCAGATAGAGAGACACCAATGATCTTCAACACAACCTTAAGCAGAAGTCCAGAGAACCCTAAGACCTCAACAATAAAGCAGCCTTAATACTTACCCACCATGACTTAGGGAACTGAGCAGAAGAGGAGGCAGAAAGATTTTAAGAGCCATGTTGGGGGAGAATATCCAGAGACATGCCCCCTTTAGTAACAACATACAAAGTGGGGAGGAACCAGGTTGACTCCTAGGCTATTCATAACCCCTTACCCCATGGATTGATCCAGTTTGCCAACAGTGGATGATACCCAGCAGATTGGAGACAGGGGAGAGGGAAATCAGGGAGTTGGTGATACCAACATAGTATTTGCTCATTCAGTGTATCTAATTATGCATAATAAAGATATAATTAAAAAATAAATGAAGAGCAAGCTGTGTTGTACTGTGGAGGAGTAATTGGCAATATTCTTAGCAGTTTAGCACATATAAAGGTTATATAACCATCATAAACACATACAGTGAGAGAGAGAGAGACAGAGAGGAAGAGATAGAGAGCGTGCATGGGTGTGTCTTTTCACTCTGTCTCTTCATATCCTCACCCCTGCAAGCCCATAACCACCTCTTAATGAACATTAGAGATGAAGCTAGCCATACATTCCAGATGTCTCTCTTTCCCCTTTTTAATTTTTTTCTCTTATGAATCTCTTTATCTGTTACTGCTCTGGTGTCTTTTGAACCCCATATGCACAGTCCAGAACTTGTTTTCATTAATGAACTAATACTCATATTTCAATATAATTATCAATGAAATAAAGTACTGACCCTAAGTCACAAAGTATATATTATGTATAGTTATATATAAAAGAACACATGATCAGTGCACATATATTGAACAAAATCCTAATTAGGATTCTTACTTTGGAAACTAAGCCATGCACAGACTTGTTTAGTGGTGCATGAGAAAAGTTATTAATCACAGCCTAATGTGAAGTGTGTTTTCTTATTGTATAGAGTGTACACATTTTTATTCAAAGGAAGGTCAGCTGCAAAGTATTTTTTGTATTTTATATTAAATATTAGAATTTATATACCACGTTATTCCTTTTTTTAAATTTTCACTTTAATGCATAGTAAAATCAGGTGTTTAAAGAATTGATATTCTAAATGTCATCTCATTATTATTTAAAGATAGGAATATTGTACTATATTAAGTAATATATCACACTCACTTAAATATTAACCTACATGAATTATTTACATTTGCTAGGAAAAGTCTTTACATAGCTAAATTGAGAAAATAAGAAATATTGAAAATGAAGTCCTGAAAATAGAAATGAAAGTGGTATTGCACAAGAATGCTTTATTAGTGTGTATGGTTACAACCAGCCTTTTCTGAGATAACTGTAAGCTCCTAAAACTTGAATTTTTCTTGGGAAGCTACCCAAAAGTGAGAAGAAAAGAGAAAGAGAAATAATAAAATATACAAAAGAAATGAGCTATTTGCATAAATAACCTGTTCTGAAAGTAAAATAAAACCATGAATGCATATTTTAGGAAATTATTTTGGTTTTCATCATAAAATTTTCACCTACAACATTGTGATAGTTTGAGGAACCTACATGAATGCATGCTTTTTCACAAGGCCATTTGGCCTGGGAGAGCCTCCCCTCATAAAAGCATCTCTCATCCTATAGTCTAACTTGAACCCCAGATGTCAAAGGCCATGGTTAGCCTTAATAGAAGTCAGTGATATCTCCATCTGACTGAGACAGCAATATACAAGGATGAAGTACTTGGATTTTCATCAGGTATTTCGTTTGCATTTAGCTAGGGTTCTACTTGAATTTTCCAAATTTGAAGTCCACTGCCTTAGAATTTAGCATTGAGCAGGTACCTGAACCGAGAGTAAATTTGAATACCAACTGTGTTATTATCTGGATACATTGCTCTAAGCATTTAGAATGCCAATATCTAAATAGAATCATTTCTAAAATGAGCGTCTGTAATGGTTCCTATTCGTCAAAATTTTGTGAGAGAGACAATGTGGGTGTTTCTTAGTTTACAATGGAGTTATTTTCCAATAAACCTGTGAGTTACAATATGTAATTCAAGAATGAATTTAGTATATGTGACCTACTATAACACCACAGATCATAGTAGAACATTGTTTACACTTGCAATTGCTTGCCTGACTGACAGCTTTTGCTTTCTGTGGCTGTTTAGCATTCTGAAAGATTATCATACAGAATACTCTGATCTCCCAAAATGATAATTTCAAACTTCAGAGTGAAACTCTCCTAAGTCAGGGATGCTCCAGAGTTCTTATCTGTAAGATAATTTTTTATCTTGCTTTCTGCATTATTATTATGTGACTCTTGTTAGATCATCTAGTTATAGATTTATCAGGGGTTAAGGAGATTGCTCAGTTGGCAGTGTGCTTGCCTAACAAGCATAAGAGGCTGGATTTCATTCCTAATATCTATGTAAAATGAAAGGCAATGTGACACATGCATGCAACCCAGCCCTGGATAGATGGAGGCAGGAAGATTACCTCTGCTCACTGGCTAATCTGTGTTGTCTTTTTAAAAAAATATTTTATTTATTCATTTTCAAGCAGAGAGAGAGAGAGAGAGAGAGAGAGAGAGAGAGAGAGAGAGAGAGAGAGAGAGAGAGAGAGAGAGAGAGAGAGCGCACCAGGGTCAATACCTTGTGGATCTGATCTGGCTTATGTGGGTACTGGAGAATTGAACCAGGAGCCTTAGACACTGGAGGCAAGTGCCTTAACTGCTGAGCCATCTCTTCAGCCCCTATTGTGTGGTTTTTGAAGTCCAGGACAACAAGAGAACCCCTTGCAAAGGAAGTGTCTGACATTCCTGCAGATAATGGCCAAGGCTCTCCTCTTTCCTCCACATACCACGAACACCTTTGAATGAGCGTGGCACACAATTCTCTCACATGCACAAACATGAATAAAAATCTGTGCCAATATTTTAGTATGATTCTACTTATTTTATCACACGTTCATTTCCATTTATTTGAAAAATACAGGAACTATAAGGATGAAGAAATATTGAACTCCTCATCTATAACCTATTATACCCTAGTATATTAATAGAGATTCAATTCAAATAAAGAAAAATATTACAAAAGAGCAGAATTTAAGTGATCCTTGTGGACTCCTCACTTGTACTGAATTACAGAAAATATTTCAGAATTTATAATAAATAGAAGAGATGTATGAGCTTGGAGCTAATAGCTTGTTTGCAGGCAGATCACATAAAAGAATGAAAAGTTTGCTAATATTTTGCCATAGAGAACTTTATTTTATGTAGGTTAGATTTCATTCCAATTGTTTTCTTTTAAAACATATCCAAATGAAGTAAAATTAAAAATTTACAATGATGTCCTATTTACTTTCCACTCATTTTGCTAATGAATCTGTTATAGTCTCGGTTTATGTTTTATTCCCAGGATATCTCATTAGACATCTAACACTAAAATATTGCACATTTATTTTTTAGATTCATTTGTAGCCCTGCCATATACTTCAAATGTTTTATAAAATTTTCACGTTGACAATATTTTATATGAGAGTTTCATGTTCCAATTATATATATAATATAAACTATATAAACTAATACTATTTGACTATTTGTGCATTTTAAGATCAATATACCATGAATTGATGTTTTTCTCATTGGTTTCAAAACCTTTTTATGGTTTAAATACTTATTTTTAAATCTTTGGAATATTATGAAAACTTTCTTTTTAATGTTTTTTATTGGCTTAAAATTATATATATTAACACAACAATATGCTCAGGATCATAGGTTCTTAGAAAAAGCCATCGAATCCATGATGACATTCCCTCTTATGCTTTAGTTATTCTCCCCTCCTCCATGACTCTTACATTTTTTCTGGCCCCTCTTCCGAAGATTTCCCTGAGTCATAGTGGGTGAGTTTAAAATTTGTATAGCTATTAGGTTTTTAAGAGTCTGTAAATCTGTGTTTTGGACAATTTGGGGCACTGTTGATGCCTCTCTCCATTATCCTTCCCTAGGTTATCTGCTTTGCTGTGGGAATAGCTCTTTTGCTCATCATATCACTTCCTTAGAGGTTGCATTAGGGCTCTAAATGGTGAATTTGAGGTGAATGGTCTCCTGCTTGGGTGTCCCCATCAAATCAGGTCCCTTTGTTGGAGTTTGGTTGTCCCTGGTTCTCGATGCTTTTTGAAAAATACAAACAGGGTCTCCAGTGGAGAGTAAGATTATTATTGGTTTATTAAGACAAATATTGATAGGTTGGTGAGTGTTTGGAGGGTGTAGTATTTCTGAGGACCTATGGTTAGTGAGGACTTCCCTAAAGATGGGGTTCTTGGTCCCCATTCAGGGTTGTCTTGGGTCCCTCTATCAGTCAGGGCACTTCTTGACTTGCTAGTCTGTGCCATATAGCAGTGTGTTCTGCACTCTCAGGTCATCGGTTGGTGTAACTTGAAGATGCTTCCTGCTCTCTCAGGATATCGTTGGTCTGGTTCCCCTGGCAGCTCCTGCAACACCTTCTTGGCATTACCCAGGCTGCCCTTCTGGGAGCTGGTTTAATTTCTGGATTCAGCAGGCTCTCTCAGTGTTGTGTAGTATCAATCAGTGTAATCTTCAGCACCTGCCTGCCGTGGGTATTCAAGGGCTGTGACAAAAGTTTGTCTTATTTTAGGGACCATGTAGGTCACTGTGATCAACAGCTCATTGTGGGAGGTAACTACTTACTGGGTCGGGGAGCCAAAGGTCAGCGTCTTTTGTACCACAGGTAGGCTTCAGCCCCCCCACCCCCTTTTAGGGCCCTATCTACCTCCAGAACTTATACAGAAGATAGGATTCTATGGAGTCAGATTTTTGTTTAGGTTTGTGTACATCTCCCCTCTCTTTTGCTTCCACACCTGCCCCCATTTCCTTCTGTCCCCTTTGCCTTTCACCTGAATCACTGGGAATATTATGAAACTTTTTTTAAGTGCATTCTACTACCGATTTCTATTATCTGTCCCTATGTTACAGTCTCTGGTATAACTTATTAAGTTAAAAGATGAAGTACTTCTTATAATTCATATTTTTGCAGATCTGGGGTGGCCTTGCTTTATTTTCCTACCACTTCTGAGCTGATTGGTGCTAAGAGGGAACATACTCCAAAAGTCCTATTACATTCTCAGATGGAATGGATGAGGGTGTGCTTTTAAAGGAACAAGCTGCCAGTGACATCTCAGACTAAAATAACTACATTAATAGCATTTTAAGCTGGAATATTAAAAGCTGCAAGTAGGTTTGAAAACAAGAGATAATCATAAAAATTGTTTGAAAAGTTTTCCCTTAGTGACATCTAAATTGTTATCTAGAAATTTGATGTATCAAGAGAATTAAAATTATACGAGACCTGAACAATGTAATTAAAGTTAATTTAATTCTCATATAAAACTGGTTCAGGAGGTACTTGCTCCGTGGTCAATGCAAAAATTCACCATGTGGAAAGAGTGAATACAATTAAAATAACATTGAAGCTTGAGTTTAATTACATAACACAAATGCTTTCATCAAATAAATCAAAGCTTTCCAGTGATGTGCAAAATAATTTTAATGCTTCTATTTTAAGGGAAAAAAATTAAATGCTGTGGAAAGCAAAGTCGAAATGAGTCTTAGTTGCAAAACTTGAAACGTGATAATACTGTCTTTTATGGGCAATATAAAATAGTTTGTCAATAGAATAAAAAATAACTCCAGGATTTATTCTGTTAATGTGATATCAAAGAAGCTGCCTTTAAGTTTAACACTACAACTATCCTTTGAATGAAGATATATATGTTTTTCATCCTTGTTTTTATGTTTAATTTTCATTGGTGTGTTTTCAGAATTAATGTTTCAGTAAAACAAAAGCCTTTTATAACACAATTTCAAATCATAAAGCACCTTAATATTTTAGGTTAAATACAGAAATATAAATGCAACTGACAGGAGCAAAAGCAGAGAGAGGGAGGGAGAGAAAGAGAGAGAGAGAGAGAGAGAGAGAGAGAGAGAGAGAGAGAGAGAGAGAGAGAGAGAGAGAGAGAGAGAGAAACGTTTTAAGATGTATCTTTTTAATTTTTCTAATTTTTTTCTCCTAAAATTTCTCACTATGCTTTCAATTTTCTTCAAAGGAATGATCAGGAGATGGATTAGCAGTTTTCACTTTAACATATTATAATTACCATCTACTAATGCAAAATAATTATTTAAAGATCATGAAAATATTTGTTATATATTGTAAATAATCTTTACACAGGTGTTCTTTTCAGTTTTAAATTTATTTTTATTAATTATTATTTTAAGTATAAAAACGGTGGTTGTGTTGACAGAAAAGATATAAATAATCAAAAATTGAATATTCTATCTCCTATATGTTTCTTTTTTATATAATTATTATTTATTGTCCATAATGAGTTATTATTATTTAATGGGCAAACAATAAGTTGTTATCCCCCTTTCCCCAATGCCCCTCTTCCCCTTCCACAATGAGCTCGATATCCTCCTCCTTGGGTAGTCTGGATCAGTCCTTGGGGCAGGGGACCATGGAAAGCCTGGGAGAAAGCCTTGTTCTGCCGGCCTTATAGTGTTGCTACTGAGGATGGCCATGACTTTGGGAATTCTCCCCCACCAAGGCTCTCACAATCTTTCCGCCCCCTCTTCCACTCAGTTCCCTGAGTCATGGTGGGTAAGAATTAAGGCTGTTTTATTGTTGAGATCTTAGGGGTACTTCTGATTTAGGTTTTGTCGAAAATCATTGGTGTCTGTCTCCTTGGCTTATCCTTTGTTGGCTGATTGGCTGTGGTACTTGGACACTTGCTCATCTCATCATTCTCTGCGGGGTTCCATATGGATCCTCCATGGTATGTCTGGGGTGGCTCATCTCTTTCTTGTCAGGATGTCAACTATCAGCCTGCTGTTCGTTGGTAGGGTTGGATGAGCCACATCTCTCTTGCTGCATTCTGAAAGATACAGAGTCTCCATCGGAGAGTGAGATCAGTATAGGTTAACTGAGATACACATTTCTGAATTAGCTAGATTCTATTTCTAGTAGCCTCTCCTTCAATTGCTTGCATAGTCCATCTCTCATTGGGGGCCCAAGAGTCCGGCTCCCAGTTCATATCGCTCTAAGTCTCCAGTTCCAGTTGAGGTTTCCCCCTCTCTAAGTGGAATGTTTGGCCAAATTTAAAAGATGTTGATTGCCTCCCCCCGGCTTTGGCTTCTCCATTGCACAAGTGATCCATTACAGATACGCTGCTCTCTCCCAGTCGGAAGGGTGGTCAGCCTTCTCATGGCACCAGGCTGTGTTTCATGCCAGTGGTCTCTGTTTGTTCCAGCTCTCGTTGCCCAGCTTCCTCTGGCAGCATAGCCTTCCTTAAATTGTATATATATATAATCACTATAATTTTGGGGGTTACATTACATTACATTATCATCATTACATGATCATACTTTAATACAAGTATTAATTGCATGCAGAGCAAAGTTCTGGGGTTGTACAGAACAAGTGAGTATAGTGCAATATGAAATACTGTATGATATTTCTATAACATATAACAACATTTAAATGTTCAGTCAAATATTTTATCCTTTTTATCTTTTTGCAGGGAGGGTGATCTCACTGAGGCAAAGGCTGCACTGGAACTCATTCTGTAGCTCTTGCCTACCTGGAAACCTTACTTCATCCTCCAAGATGCTGGAATGCAAGACATGAGCCTCCACTCCCAGCTTAAATATTATAATGGAAAGTGTAATTTTGTAAATGCACTTTGCCTCTCTGACCATATGTAACATATAGTACATTTGGTGTAATATATGCATTTACGTGCATATACAAATTTCATTTCTTTTATTTTTATTGTTGATTTATTTGTTTATTTGAGGGAAGAGAGAGAGAGAGGGAGAGAGAGAGAGAGAGAGAGAGAGAGAGAGAGAGAGAGAGAGAGAGAGAGAGAGAGAGAGAGAGACTAACAAGGATTAGACACTCCAGGGCCTTCTTCCACTGCAAACTCAAGATATGTGTGCTACTTTTTGCATCTGGCTGTACATGGGTACTGGGGAACTGAAGTTGGCTCATGAGGCTTTGAACATAAACATCTTTAAAAACTGAGCAATATCTTAACCTTAATCTCATTACTGCACCCTTTTTGTGCTGATATCATGGTTTAAAGCATTTCTGATGGGGCTAGATATCACCCATTAAGAAAGACCAGCTAGTGACAGCTTTGCGGTGATCATCCTTTATTCTTCCCAGCACTTGGATTAGAGTGCACACCACCCTCTGCTCAACACCACGTGCACACAACCCTGTGCACACCACACTATGCACACCACCCTGTGCACACCACGATGCATTCTGGAGCTGAGTTCAGCTCCATATTGTTGCAAAAACAGCACTTTACTCAATCATCTATATCCCCAGCATACCATTTTTAATTATATATAATTACAGGCTCTCAAAAATCACAGTGATTTCTTAATAGTTCAAATTGTATTTCATATTAATCTCTTTACCAACACATGATCTAAATCTTTTGAATTAAATGCATGCATAACTTTAACCCATGTATATACTAAATGATGCTCTTTTTTTTTGTTTTTTTGATGCAGGGTCTCACTCTAGCCCAGGCTGACCTGGAATTCACTATGTAGTCTCAGGCTGGCCTCGAACTCTTGGTGCTCCTCCTACCTCTGTCTCCCAAGTGTTGGGATTAAAGGCGTGCGCCACCATGCCTGGCTAAATGATGCTCTTTTTGAAAAAAAAATGCTGCAGTAGAAATCATATATGTATTATTTTCTTAAGTATTTTTCACAGTTCTTCAGTGTTTTCTCATTATTTTTAGTAGAATAACTATTCTTAACTTTCCATGGGTAGACGAGCCCATCCCCAGACTTACTTTGCTACATAAAGTATATTCCAATATGGTAAGAGTATTTTTGGAACAAGTAGCTATAAAAGGGTAGTTATTTGATGCATATACTTGCCCAAAATAGAAGCATATCTAATTCAGTCATAATTCACTGCAATACTACTCACCATCTAAATTTGCCTTTTGTGTTCTACTCTTGCATTAGCATGCTCTTATTTGTATGATTACAGTTTTGCTCAAAACATGGATCTCTCAGCTTAAAATCATTACCAGTAGAAATTAATTATATCTAAATTGTTATTGGTATTTTTCAGAGATAAATGAATTGCATTCACTGTCTACCAGAAAAACGTCAAGATTTCATTGACTCAGTTTACCGACTAAGCTAATCTCCTCTCTGCACGCAGGTACTGACTCCCCTCATGACCTTCGAAGGACACTTCCCTTTGCCTTAGATGGCTGATCACTAGACCAAGGAAGAAGGTGCTTTCCATGTCCATCTATGGGTTAGCATTTTGGAGAAACACCATTTCAAAAGGAAGGTTAGTTTCATTGATGGAGTAAGGAAATTGACCAGCAAATTTCTTATTTCTTAAAAGAGCCCTCCTGACTCTCTTACCAGTGTTTACTGCCTCGGCTGCCTGCCTGCTTACTGCCTAATGAGAATTAATCACATAAAGGTATCTGTGCACGTGTTTCAGTTATTTTACCTCCTGATCTTCATGTTTTATAATCACCTGGTGTACATAGCCTCATTCCAAACTCCACTCCATTGTTTTGTTTATGATTGTCATGCTGCCTACTGAACAGTTGCAATTATTTTACGATTACTCTGAGCATGCTTCACTGCTAACTGGTGACTTCTCAGACTTTATCAATAATCTATGTTTCACAATTAAAACTGTGGATCCTATTTTCTCTTGATTCCAAAGTATTTAGCTGCGTGCAACCTTATGGCAGCTTATAAAATAAAGTACACTAATTTACTTTGGTATGCTTTATTTCCAAATCCAAAGGAGAAATCATGTGTGTGCTTAAATGTTATAAAGTGATTCTTCTATAGGAACTTAACCAGTAGTCTTTTTCACACAGGACAAGAAGTACACAACTTTTAATAAAAATCTTGTCTTGCAGAAACATTATAAAGATATTTCATTAAGGAAAACACTTCCCTTAATGATCTTGTAATTAGAGTCTAAAGGGAGTGGAAAAGCACTCTTACTGCTGTTAATGTATTAATAAATTTGTTATGAAAATTACACTAAAATATAGTCTAATATGCAAAAAACTTAAGCATATTTTACTGTTGAAAAATATGAAGCTATAATACCATATTAGGATGATTTTGCCTAATTGAAGGTTTTGGATAGGTTAAGAATTCAAAAATTAGAAGCACAACTAATTGTGACAGTGGTAAATGAATAGTTTGGCAAAAATCAGCAAATGAGTATTGGTTTTGTCTTTACATTTATCAGGATAGATGAAAGAAATAATGATGCTGATTCTCTAAGTAAAATCGGTAATCCTTAAATATGTGACACAGATAGCATTTTTTGAATATATAAATATTGAAGATTTTCCTCTGATATTTGAAACAAAATAAACATGCTTTCATTATTTCTATAGAACGGCTAGAATCCTTTGCCAGGATAATTGGGCACGGGAAGAAATTGGAAGGCCTTTGGTTTGCGAAGGACTTACTTAAACTCTCCATGTGTACAGAAAGCATTACTTTATCTGTAGAGAATTCTAAGACTTTTTGAAAATCAAACTATTATAATAAACAAATTCAGTAAAGTTTCAGGATATAAAAAATGCCCTATTAAAAAGTCAATGTAATTTTAGGCTCCATTGGCAAACTATCAGGTAAGCAATGGATAAAAAAGATTTCATAGAAAATAGAAAAAAATTGTGCCTAATTTTACGTAACAAGATGAAATGTTTCTAAAAATAGAGACTAAAATATTGATGAGAAAACTGAAAAGATCTATAAATTGAAAGATAATCCAAATTCATAGCCTACAATAATCTGATTACCCCACAGAAACTATAAATTTAACATATGAATGTCAGTGAAAATATCAGTGACATTCTTCACAGAACTAGAAGTCAATTTTTCTGCCCATTCCAGAAACATAGACCACAAAACAGCCACAAAAACTTAAATAAAAAACAAATGAAGCCATTGTATTTTAAAGTATTCTACATTGATATTTTAGGGAAAAACCAAAACAGATTACCTTAAATATGGACACAGATATATGGATTAGGAGAGACAACTCAGAAATTAATCCGTGCATTTACAATGTTCTGACATTAACAAAGCTACCAAGAAAACTGAGAAAAATCATAGTATTTTCAGTGAACTGAGTCAGACAAAAATCTTTGTATTAACATGAAGCAGGATGAAATCTGAGCCTTTTATCATACCATATGAAAAATCTAATCAAATGAATGAGAGACTCCTTTGCATGTCTTGAAAGTATGAATCTCCTAAAAGTAAAACATAACCACCGTGTTTCATGACATTTATCTAGATAAAGATGTTTTGAATACAACCTCAAAAAATTCAACTAATGAAAAGTACACAAATCATATGGAGAAATTTACAAACAGAAAAACAATCTACAAGACAAGCTACTGAATTAGAAACAATATTTTAAAGCCTTAAATTCATAATTGTCTGATATTCACAGTGTCTGAGACAAGTATCACATTTTTTGCATTTCTAGAATTTATAGGAAATGACATCAAAACTAAAGGATGACTTCTGAAGGTTTGGAAGGAAGAAGGAGAAAGCAGGAGCAGGATAAGAGAGGATAATGTATAGATTGAATACAATCAAATTGCATTATATGCATATATGAAAATTTACTTTCATTCTCTCTTTCTCTCTCTCCTTGCAAATAAGTAAATAAAATATTTTTTAAAAAGTAAAAACTGTTAACAGAAATGTGGAGGAAAGATGCCTAATACCATATTGAAATAAAATGATCCTGTCATAGTGGAGACCAATATGGTATAACTCACTCTGATCTATCCACTTCTTGGTCCATTCCAAAAGGAACCTACCTGAGTTTTAATACGGAGATACCAGCATGTCCATACTTGTATTATTCACAGTAGTCAAGTTATGGAATCACTTATGTGTGGGTTAGGTTTTGTTGTCAACTTCATCTTTTTAATTATCTTGGGTGGTTCTCTAAAGATGTGTATAGGAAGGCAGCCTCTCAGTAGAGGGCAGGATGTACAGAAGCTCAGGAGAGCTAGAAATTAACATCCCTTCCTGTGTGGGCAGTGCAGGAAGGAAATTCCAGATACTCATGATGCCATTAAGTCTGGGAGAGGGTTACAAGATCTCCACCTGAAGGCTATATAAAGGGAAAGAAATTCTCTCCTTGGCACCCCTTGCATGGTTGCTGTTGTGTGTGTGTAGTATAGGTGATGGTTTTCTTTCTCTGCTTGGACCTGTGTAAAGAGAGCAGCCTATTTCACTGTTATGGAACTTTCGCTGATCTTCAATAAATTCTTTCCTCCCATAAACTGTGCCTGGTTTGGAGATTCATCCCAGTGGCGTGAGCTGATTATGACACATGGATTCTATTAAAGGTTAAATAAATTAAAATTGAGGCATGTATGCCATTGACACTTTATTGTCTTAAATACTAAATTATGCTTTTAGCATTAAAGTTGATGGTACTGGAGATTATCAGGTGAATAGAAATAAGACTGGATAAAATCATTTCGATTCTTTCTTATATGGAAACTTGTCTTAAAAAAAGCAAAAATGTAGATTAGCAGAATAGCAGAAGTAGAATTTTGGCAGGTAAAAAGGGAAGGGTAGAGATGTGATGAATGGGTAGTCAAGAAAGTTAATATGACTTGGATAAAGAAAATATGTACATAAAATGTCACAGTGAAGGCTGGGTAGATTTCTCAGGCAGTATAGTTTTTGTTGAAACAGCATAGGTACTTGGGTTCATATCTGCAGGACACACATATATACAAGATATGGTGGCAAAAGCCTGTGGTTCAAGTGCTGAGTAGAAATGGGTGTTTTCCAGGAATCAGAATTCCAAAACCCTGACCGAGCCCAAGACATTTGGGACTAGCCACATTGCTGAGCTATGCATTTAGCAGGAGAGCTTGTCTCAGTAAATAAGGTGGAGAGCAATAGAGGGAGACCCTCAACAGTTCTCCTCCACAAATATCAACACACACACACAACATTGCATACACATGCACACAATTAGATGTTACAATAAAATGTTTCCTCCTATACTAAATATCAGAAAAGATACAGTGCTTCTCTTACATTAAAAAAATTAAAAATAGAACTATTGTTTAAACTAGTAGATATGTTTTAAAAATGAAGCTTTGTCTAATTGTCATGGGCAGTTCCATATCAGCCTTAACACATTCACATTAATAAAGACATCACATCAACTTCAGTTTGCAAGATCAGATGACTAATGCATAACATGAATAATATATGTAATAATAATGTATTCAATGACAGAAACCAGAAGTCTTGTCATTTGGGGTAATATGGGTTAAGCTGGGAAAACATTAAGTATAATAGTAAAGAAAGGGGTGTGTAAAATGATCTCATATATAAGTAGAACTAAATGAGTCGATATGCTGGGATTATAAAGTGGTCATTACCAAATGCATTGTTAGTTTGGAGCGAGCGAGTGAGTGAGAGAGATATTGATTTAGGAATTTTCCTGTTCATATGTATAAATATATATATTTAGATAGGGTCAATATAAATTAAACATATGTTGAAGAAAGACAAACATGTGTTTAAACCTCCTAACTTTATTTTTATTTAACCATAATGATTTAGAATTTACTGTGGCAATGATTACAGGGCTCAGAATTCATACTAATGACTACTGAATGAGGTACATTAATGATGTTAATGCTATGATATATAAGCAACATCTCATTAAAATTGTGTGAAGTGTTGGTATTCGAAGTAGCCTGGAGTTCATGTAATGAATGTGATGCATATTCTATTGTAAGAAACACATTTGCTGTTACATTAAAATGGCTACTCTCCATATTTTTCAGGGCTATACTTAAAAACACAAAAACTGCAAATAGGCCAAATATTATCTAGTCCATAAGTAGCACAATTGAGCCTAAGGTGTTAAACTAAAAGGAACTTATTTCATTGGTCTGTACAGATTTAAAAACAGTGAATCAATAATGCAGTCAAGATATAGAAGTTTCCAAAATGAAAATAATATCATTTCCCAGAAACAAATATACCATATAAATATTAATTTTCATAAAGGTATTTTCATTTAAATATCTTTAAAATATCTTTTGGAAATGCACATAATACTTCAACATTGTTCATTAATTTAATGAAGAGTTTCTGCTACTTTCATTATAAAATGCATTTCTATCTGTAATTTGCAGGCCACCAAAAAGAAATACAGTATTATTAGGAATGTCATTCAACTAGTCATAATATTAGTTTTCAGTGCTGTTTTGCATTATTCAAATTCATTAGTAATATTTAATGGCCAGGACAAAGTTATTTTCTTTTATTGCTTTTAGATCATTTTGAATGAATACATGACCATTGATCCTTTATCTGCATAGGCAGAGATACTTTTTACCTACTAGTGATCTGCTTACGAATGTTCATCATCAAATGCAGGTTTGCAAGGTTTTGCTCTTCATGTGTTACTGAGGATTGAACCTATGGCCTTGCTAGGCAGATAAACTACCACTGAACCATAGGCAAAATGATATGCATACAAGGTTTGCATGAATTCCTTTTGTAGATTCTTGATATAGTTTATTGAATCCCATGTCCGAGTCTCCCAGCTGCTATCATCTGCTGCTCCTCTGAAGTTCTTACAGTTTCTGTCTTAGTGACTAATATCCAATTTTCTAACATATACATAACTTCTAAAATATTTGATTAGGCATAATTATTCGGTCATGTTCACTGAGTGAAAAACACAAAGATTGTATTACAATTTTTCCTTTCAGAGATGTCTGCTGTATAGAGAGTATTTGGATGGAAGTGTGTGATTACTTTTTGTCGTGCCCAGAAATGAAGACAATAGTAAAATATGATGAAGTATACCGTCAAAAGAAAGCCTCACCTCAGCTCTATTGAAAATACACCTTTTATAAATGAAAGTAACCATCTTCATGGAAATTGATATGGCTACTAATTCTCTCAAAAAAGTAGCTTGTAAACAGGAGATAATTAAGCTGAAGATGAAACTAGCAAAATCCTAATCAAAGCATACTAATATATATCCTGTCAGGAGCAACTTCTTAAAGGGTTTTTACCATGTTTGAACACTGGTGACTTCAATATATGGGGCAAATTTCTTAAAATTTCAAAGATGTGGTGATTAACATGTATAGATAGAAAAGATATTTGGATAATATGTTATTGTGTAAGATAACTTAAATTAAAATTTGTAATAAAGACCACTTGGATAGAGGCTGTTTTAGAAGTCTAGCTCAATGTCCTTGGTCAGCACTGTATTGAAATAGAGGTTTAATATACCTTATCCCAATTATATTTATATAGATATGATTATGCTAGTTAAGTTCTATAAGCCTTTGTTTCTTCTTTTTGACAGGATAATAACATATTCTGCATAAAGACTACAGAATCTATGAGATATTTGATGGAAAATGTATGTGAAAGAACTTTATATATTACAAACCTTACAAAGCATTCTGTTATACTAGCTACATAAGTACAGGTGTAATTAATCCTTCCTTTCTTGAGATAAATTAAACCAACTCTAATTGGAAATAAATAATTTATTAACAAAAAGGTCATAGACACCTTCTACTCTTTTTCCTTTCAAGAAATAAATCTGAGTGATAGTTTTCCAGCTTAAATTAAAAAAAAAAACTTACTTTTTATATCTGGAATAGACCTAATCCTCACCACCTGGAATATAGATAGTACCATGCAATGTTACATTATTAAAGATTTTAGGGAGAAATTGTAGGTTTTTAAACAAATTTTAATTTTCTGAGAATGGCTCAGAAAAGCAACTAAAATATGATAGCATTTGGGAATTATGTATAAATACAAGTGACTACTGTTACTTCCTTTTTAACTTTTATTTCTTTTGTATTTAGATTCATCATAGAAAATTAAATTATATATGTTCCAAGCACTCCACTGAGAAGCTCATTTCTGTCCCATCCTGCTTCAGGTAGAAATAGATGAAACCATAAAATGTTTAAAATATCATAAAATTCAGCATTCACAATGTGAATTAGAACATAAGTTTCTGGACTTTGTGAAAGTCAGTAGTAATTTCTGAGGAAACTAAGAAATATTGTCAAATTAAAGGCAATCTTCATATTTCTAGTTGCCTGTTCCCTCACAGGATTCAAATATATTGCCTACCTAATATGTCTTAAGTTCCTAGCTCACCTAATTGTAGTCAAAGGATACTGGTGAATTTCTACTCTGCTTACCAGGCCTAAAAAGTTTAATCACAAAAGCAAAAATCAAAATTTTCTACGGTTGGCTTAAACTAAGATAAACAGAAGTTAGAAGAAAGTTCTTGACAATAACAAAAGATGCTAAACTGTCTGCTTACTTCTACTTCTTTGTTGACAAAGATAAGTATTGAATCCTTGTAAAGCCAGGAGATTTTTCCCTACAATTAATTATATATGTAGAATTTCAGGAATTAATTTTGAGGAAGGCTTCTGCCTTAATACCCATGAAAGCTGAATGATGGATGGATCCTGATGAAAAAGCAATAACCATGGTCCTTCATTCTTCATTAAGTAGATTCACACTCAAATATCTTAGTTCACAGAATTAAAACCCATACCTTATAAAATGCAGACTCAAATGACATTTCCAAGTAAATTTTATATTCAGATCAAGGTGGAAATAATTACTCTCCTTTTGTAAGGAGAATTGACTGACTAAAATAGTGAATTCCCTTTCTTGCTGAGTGTTAAAGTGAAGTCTACCAAAAGGTGTAGATTTACAAAGCCTTAGTACATATGATTTCCAACTTTAACACACGGAAGAACATATGAAATAATTTAGATTGTACAGGGAAAATTTTTGAGAATAATGTACATTTTCTATTTCTAAAATATATACTCATATCTATTTCATGTGTAATATTTATTTCATATTCGTACATATTATGGAAATGCACACATTATAGTCAGTGGTAATGTTTTAGTACAGCTGACTATAATTAGCTTGTCAGTTTTGGTGTAAATTTTCAGTCAGACTCTAGCTTCTCTGTCTTCTGCTACTCAACAATGATGAACTATTACAAAACCAAAATCGTTGCTTCTTTGTCTTCTTAATGTCTAGTGTACTATAGTTTGTCCTTAGTACTTTGTATATTAAGCCTGCAAGTAAATGTAGCAACTATGAAGTTTGAACATGATTATTTCCATACATTAACATGTCAAACATTGGAAAACACTTTTTGATAGTTAACATGGTTTGGCCTAGAAGATCCTAAAATCTGGCCATACAACTAATCTACACTATTGTGACAAAAATCCAATCATATTTACAATTTTTAAATCAGAAGGTGGGGCTGGGGAAATGGCTCTGTAGTGAAGGTGGCTTTCTTGAAAACCATGCTGGTCTGGGGGCAATGTTCACATAAAGACAGACACATAAAACCTCTCTCTCTCTCTCTCTCTCTCTCTCTCTCTCTCTCTCTCTCTCTCACACACACACACACAAATATACATGAAAAAATAAATAAAAATATTTTTAAAAAGATAAAAATACAAGATTGTGATTGTGGTTGAATAAACTGTGGAAAAAGTTGGGAATTTGGTTTTGTTTTGTTACTCAAAATTTGCCAAAATCTGAGTTACATATGTCTGTCTGTATGTGTATATATGTACATTCTATCATAAATTAGGTGATGGAGTTTTTAAATGTATGTGTATTTCATTATGTAATTAAGACAATGTATTCTTTATTATGAATAGAAAAGAATACCGTATTTGGAAAAGAAGAGATTAGGGTGTCAGATTAGGAAGAGATTCCTAAATTCATCTGGTATCTCTGTTAGTCACTTTTCCATCTTTATAACTAATGGAGATAATAAACTTCTAAAGAAAAGAAAGGTTTATTTATAAAGCATCTCAGGTTTGAGACGTGTCAGCTCAATGCTGGTGTGTACTGGACATCTGAGAAAGCAACTCATCTAAATTCTGAGCTTGGGAGCAGAGTGCAAGAGGCACAGTCCAATACCCCACTGTCCATTTCAAGTCCATGATGTAATGACCCCAGGAACCCCAACAATCCAAACCTCCAAAGAATTTCCCTTGTACCCATAGCACTGAGCCTTTAGCATCTGAAAATTATGAGGACATTCAACAACCTAATTGGAGCATCACCTTAGCCCAACCAAAGCTTCATGTTCTCTACAGAGAATTTAGGACTTATTTCTCCAAAGTACTTCAATCTTGGCTCAACTATTCTATAAATTCTCTTGGATCTTATCTCTGTTTGGAGATAGGTGTATACTTATTTTCCTCAAACCATATAAGAAAAAATGGAAGGCTCTCAGCCTCTTAGGAATATAATTTGCAAGGTAGCCTGGTACATTAGTGGTCTATTTAGATAAACGAAATATGTAGATGGTTTGTATTTCCATAGTAAGGAAAAAATGTTGATCAAAGTCTCCATGGCTTCCAAAGTCTGCTGGGGTGTTCGCATACCCCAAGATAGTAGCTCTTTAAATTTAGATTTGCCTCTGGGATAAATTCCTCTATATTTCCAGTCATCAGATTTGTTCTGAGCATTAAAATGCATTTTTAAACTAGTGGAATTTATTTGAAGATTACATTTTGAAGACAGCTGTGTATAAGTGTCTTTATGTCGACATTGATTTTATTTAACTGTATAATAATATATACTACATATATATATATATATATATATATATATATATATATATATATATATATATATATATATATAATCCATGATCAGGGTGGGGGTAAACTAACTTTGGCAACTAGAATGTATAATGATTACAGCTTTAGAATACTTCATTTTTGCTAGAGATGCTTGTGTTAAATAATACTGATCATTATTTATAAACAAGTTTGAAACATGGAATACATACCTTTCCAGTATGTATGCTTGCAAATGTAACAGCTTATATTTGTTCAAAACTTTTAAATTCATTCAAACTAATCCTATCTTAGAGATCCTAATTCTCTACAAATTGTGCCTGGTCTGGCTTTTCATTATATTCGGATTAATAGTTTATTTTTTTTTTAATTCAGAGGTGGGTCAAGGCATATCAGACATTTTCACTATGCCCCTGCATTGGCCAGTAATAAAATTAGCTCTCCTGCATCCTATGTACCTTCTGTAGCTCTTTCCTCTGGATTGAGCAGAGGGCTTGTTAAAAACTCCTGGACACTCAGGCTCTGGCTCTCTTTCTTATTGTACCCTTGTCACATTCAGTTCTCCCTTCCAGCTTCATGTATGTTTCCTCATTATGTCCTGAATATTTATTATTTTATTTTATTTCCCCCATAATTTTTAGGATCAGATTAAGCAATGATAGCCATAGTGTTACCTGATCTCAGCAACATTTTTATCTATATTGTGCCAGTGAGAATTACACTAGTGTTTTATTTTCTATGAGATGTTGATACCTACTAGAAGTTCAAATTATTATACAAAACACAGCAGTGGCAAATAGTAAAAAATGTAAAGAAGTCCAAAAACACCCTTCCATTTTCTACCCATTTTAGATTCTGTATTTGTGCTAAGAGAAAATTGACCACGAGGAAAGAAATTCCCCAGGATTCCGTATTTCCAGCTTGAGTTAGAAGCAATACTTCATTCCTGAAGCGGAAAAGGAGAAGCCTCACGGACAATGGTGGTCGTGGAAGAATCTAAAAAAGCCATATATTCTTGACTCTGTTAAAAATTGAGACTCCAGAATTTGCAGGGTTTAAAACCAGACACATCTCTTTAGTGCCAGATTTCGGGTTACTTATAGGAATATGTTCCAAGTCTAATAGCTATGATCAAACCCAAAGTTACCTGACATTTACATAGTTATTTTGTAAAAGACAAATATTTTTCTGTAAACATAAGTGATACATTTAAATTTGAACAAATATGCTCTTGATCAGCCATACAGTCCTTTTATTTAGGTTAGAATAAGTATGAATTTTGGTTTTAAAAATCATGTATAACATGATATATTACATTTACTGAGGCATTTTTTTTTTTTTGCTTTGTTTTCACCATCACATGTGCATGAGCTTTTTGTCATGTAACTTCACAATGCTTTCCTGTTCAGATTCTGGACGTAGTTACATGATTTGCTTTGGCTAATGGATTTTGAATAAGCAGAGGCTTGAAAAGCATGTACATAATTCTACCTGTGATGTTTCCTCTTTATTCTGTGTCATCGCCATGTAAAGGATATACACCATCTCGATGGATAAGGGATGAGATGGAGAGGGAGAAGCCCCATGTCCCGCGGAATGCCACCCTAAGGCCTTGATGGAATAGTGAACACAGAGTTGGCCTGAGCAAGTCAAATTAACATCAGCATAGCCATAGCCCCTAACACCTAGTTTATGGCAGGCACATATCATTGCTGCATGCCATGCCCAGTGGTTTCCATTAAAACACTGACAAGAGTTCTGTAATATGAATGATATGGACATTGAAGTTGATATTTTACAGAAATATATGAAAAGTGGTTTTCTGTGAGAAGTAACGACAAAAACGGATATCAAAATCTCAGACTTAGAATTGTGTCAATAATTATCTACTAATATTGTACTTCTCTCAAATTCTCCATAAATATATATATATATATATATATATATATATATATATATATATATATATATATATATCCTGTTAGATTAAAAGTTAATGCAATCATCAATCAGTGTGATCATATGTAATACACATACACCATATATATGTATATATATATATGTGTGTGTGTGTGTGTGTGTGTAACATATATATGTATGTTTTTAAATGCACAGTATCCTTCCCCTGTCTCCGTACAATCTACATAAATATCACTGTTTCTGGACTGTGATGTGACACAAAAGAGACAAAATGGTACAATGTCTTCAAACTGGCCTATTCAGGCAACTGCACCTCTGAGGCCAACAATGGCTAATACGCTCATGTTAGAGTAATCCTCTCTAGTGGATGTCATCTTTTATCAAATCTTGACCTTCTTTTAAAACTCAGAATAAATCTCTTCCCTTCATCCTGACTCTATCACTTTATGTTTGAAAGTTATTATATGTTTTGGATATCTGCATATAATTAGAATCAAGGCTATAATAGAACTTTAAGTTCTTACCGTCTGAAAGACAAACCTCATTATATAAATTGTCTCACCTGTACTTCAGCTAGGTTGCTAATTTCCTTTTGTCGTTTTATCTTGACAAATTTCTTAAACTACCATATAAATCTTTCAATCATACCATACTCAAATCTGCAGCTATTGTGACCATTTCCTAAATATGGAGATTGCTCCACTTTTTATACAAAGCAGTGTACCTATCCCTCACTATGTTTCCATTGTGTTTGAAACTTTTTCTAGATATGGCAGAGTTGCTTTGGCAAATGATTTTTTCATTTTACTTGTTTTTTTTGGGGGGGTTTCTATAGTAAAAGCAATCATAAAATAAAATATATTTATAGTTATTAAATATTTTATCTGACATGCATGAATACTGCTGGTCACTTTTCCCCCAAATGACAATTATGTATACCTTAATGAGTATGCAAAGGATTAGACTATTATGACATTTTCAAACATATGTTTTTTTAAAATATTTTATTTATTTGAGAGAGAGAGAGAGAGAGAGAGAGAGAGAGAGAGAGAGAGAGAGAGAGAGAGAGAGAGA